>CM037780.1:72197344-72222133 GCA_021229015.1 Solen grandis | reverse complement strand
TTTTTTAATTTTTCCATAAAAATGCATTAAACTGAAACTTTGTATGTTTTGTAACATCTTAGATAATATATTTTAATGTAAAAGTACAAATGTAATTGAAATGGAATTTTCAAATCAATAAGAACAAATATAGCAGCAGTGTTGTCAAATGTATCGTCCCGTTTTTCTTTAGACTAACATAGTATATTTTTTATTAGCAAGGCTAGAAGTGGGTACCAAGGATCACCGTATTCTTCTCATGCATGTGAGGTTACTTCAGAGATGTTTTCCAATGTCAGATAATGGCGTGTCCGAGCGGCTGTACATATGTGTATGTGTGTTTGTGTCTTGTGGAGTGAGACTTCTTGTGTAGATTCTTCAACAAAGTACAGAGTGTAAGGTCAAGAAGTGGAATGACATGATTGACTCTTTAACAATGATGGCAGTTTTATGTAAGTAATAGTATCAATTAATTCAGCCGGGTTATGCAGAATTAATTACTTTCCAACAAATTGCATTCATAGAACTATCATTATAACTAATTACTAATAATTAATAAGCATAGAACAATAATTGTATAATTGTGTATCCTAATCTGAATATAACCTCATTTGAAGATTGTTGTTTTCAGGCTGATAACACGTAACGTTATCATACCACTGGGCCATCAGGGTTCTGCTGTAATACTAGGTGGAATTATGTTATTTATTTTATGACAAAAGTGATAATTTGAGTATTTTTTTAATGAAAAAAGAATTCAGCGTGGGTGAGTTAATTACTAAAAGCAATGCTATTAAATTGTATTTCATAAATTTATAACTGGAATGCCAATGAAAATTAATTGTGATTAATATTTAATATTGTAATTAAATTGAAAAAACAACAACAACTCATTATACGCCTCCGTTTAACACTAGTGAGTGTTCTTACATGGGAGCGCATTATTGCCGTATCCATCAGTTTCGTAAAAAGCTTTATTGCTACTAGAAAAAAACAACAACAACAACAATTAAACACTTATTAATCCAGAGTTAGCACACTACTAAAAGAAAAGCTGATGTCACAGTACAATTATCTAAAACTGTATACCACGTCTTTGACCGACATTTCGATTACCATACTTCGTCAATTTCTCTAGGAAATACAAAGCTATTTTCATCTTTTAAGGGAATATTGCAATCATTGTGGTTTAAAAGTCAATATATCAAAGATTATTAAAATAGTATTTAGAAAAAAATAGGGCATTTTAACCGAGAAGAAAATGATATCTTATTGATTACCAATTTGAAACATAAGAGGTTTTAATTACATAGGTGCTTAATTTCAAATTGATCGATCCATTATTTTATAATTGTTAAATATTAGATATTAAGCCTTTATTAATTGACAATAATCTTATTCAATTGAAAGGTTAATACTAAGTCATTCTTTAAAAAAAATGGGGGTATACATTATTTAAAGAAAGAGAGAGAACTCTCGTAAAATATGAAAATATATAATGAATAAATAGGATTAGAGTTAGGGTTACCCAGCGGCTGAACTAAAAAACAACAACAAAAAAAAAAACAAAAAAAAAACAAAAACATAATAAATATGTGTATATCAATACTAAAATTTGTTGCAAATTGATAAAAGATAAATCAACAAGATGCATTGGCTTTTGTCTTTCATAGCCTGTCGGAATTTAGATCGGAATATGCCGGAGTAATACGTGCCATTGATTGTAGTTTTCTCCGGTACCATGCGGTTTTGTATTATACCCGAAGTGTCACAGAAATTAACCGGCTGATCAGAAGATGGAGACGAATAACGCTTCCAAACCGAACTCTGTTGCTTACTTTCCGGCTCAATGAAGTGAAACCAGGTTTAATCACATGTAATTATCTTATTCAGGAACATTTCTCTTTAGTCAGGAAAACGACTTGAACAAACCTTGAAACAAATTTACGCAGACCTGATATATGCTCCTGTGTAAATGTCTAGGCACCCACCTAGCACGAACCCGTCGCATAGCCAGTCAGTTGATTAAAACATCTTGGGCTGTGCCATAATTTACACTTAATTCCTCAGCAACTCCTCAGTAACCAGCTTTACAAATAACTCCCACCAGAGTCGAAATCGTCTGTTTTGATGGAGATTTTCCGTCAAGGACGGGATTCATCTTCAATAGAGGGTCTGCAATCACTTAATCAGTGTAAGCACTTGAAGCCAGCAGATTTAGAGAAGGCAGATTTACAATAAACTTTCTGTAAGTCCACTGTGGTCTCTGTCATAGATTTCCAAATTTTTGCATAGAATTTGCTCCACAACTGCATCGTCCTCCATCCTTCACGAACATAAGCACCAGCGGTTAAACCAAATTACGTCATCAAGTAGATTATGACGTCAAAATAATAAAAAAATGACTTAAATCGTCAGGAAAGTTTTGCGCTTTACTGTAAATGTTTTGGATCTGATCGATGTAAACCGCTAAAGAAAAATTAATATGGCTGTCGATTTCTAATATAATGATCACTCCTCGTATGATTAACTAGATGCATGTTTACATCCCCTGACTGATATAATTTATACTGCTCTTTGAAGTTTGATAGTATATATGTCCTCGTGCTATGTATTCGCGACAACTATCATTCTAAATAATTAACTTTCTTTTTGTCTGGTGAATATGGTATTGTTTATGCTTCAGGCACCATTTTATTCTTTGAATCATAAAACCTAAAATCGAGATGAAATAGAAATAAATTTGACACATAGATCTACCTTAAACAATGTAAAATGATTACAGGTAAATTTTTCACGATCATATCAGTAATCATTCCGTATCGCCAAAACGGACTGTAATTTTTCTTACACGGGAGTGCAGTATCCACGGTGATTGTTCATACACGGGAGTACAGTATCCATGGGTAAATTATAATGAAAACTTGAGTCTCTAAACAAGCAATAGTTTATAACAGCAAAAATAAATCATTTAATAAAAGAAACACGTAGGCTATAGCGTTAAGCAAGACTGATATTATGCGATCAAACCCAGTCGTTCAAACCAATAACCAAAGCCATCAGTTAAGTTCATGAATTCCCAGGTTTTTGTAAAACGAGACGCGACGGGATCGGTCAATATGAGCGATTCCTGTTTTGTCTCACTGCCCTTTGTGAAGCAGGCATATTACCTAAACATGAAAACAAAAAGAGATCACTGTAGACAGATTATATGAAAACATGAAAGCGTAAATGAAAGAACCACAATACTCAAGACTTGTGCACATGGGCTCCTTATCTGATCTTTATTTTCGACTCGGTGTCCTTTGACAACAGTCATATATCAGTATCAGAAACGGCCTTTCAACATTACTGCAGCCTAATGGATAGCTAGATATCAAGACTTAATTCCTATTTATACTCCGGGGAGGCTTTGTACCCTAAATAGAACTAAATAAAGGAAAGAACCTGGTCGCTTAAGTTTCAATCCAAAAATCGGATAAGGACAACCAATTACGGTCAATAGTTAAATTATACATGAAGATGTCAGTGCAAGAGGGTACCTATTTACATCTATAAATAGTGAAAAAAAAATGAGTTTTTTCTTTTAATTTGGTTGAAATGTAATACAACATCTAAGGCACTTACGAAATACCATTTACATGTTAAATTAATGGAAAGAAGGGCATATTGCATTATCTAAAGCAAATAAATTATCGCAAAATATTGTTTTTATTAATCATGTTTAGGCAAGAAGCGTCCTAAGTCCAGTAAAAATGCTCCTAAATCCACACTGCGTTAGGGCCATTGTGCCAATCAGGTAATGAGTAAGGAATGATAAGCTATGATTTTATCCCTATTTGGCTATACTTATTCATAGAAGCTGCTGACTTCTTTACCAACATAGTGGATGTTAATCTAATTCTAAGATACACATCTCACTGGACTGAAATTACTTGGAAAAATGATGTTAAGAAGATTGCTTTTAAGCCCAGTGTTAGGTTCTAACAAAAGATCCTGAATATTATAAATTAATATCAAATTTATTGACATAAACTCTGTAACAGCATCTTAAAGAATACGTGATGAATTAAACTGCAACAAAAGAAAGAGATGCACTGAAATGAACTCGGTATCAACAAAATATATCAGAATGCTTTGCTGTGCGAATTCCAGACATAAGACATTGTACACAATGCAGACCCGCATTAGCTAATGCAATAAAAATGGAGTCTTTAATCATAGTCTGCACTGTTTACAACTCACAAGAACCTGTTCTGTTTTAATCTTGCTTGATGAACTGTTCGAACCTGATCAGATGTCAATTTTTAAATGAAGCAGCCGATCTTGTCGACATTCAGTTTGTTAAATATGTATCTTTTTATAACATACATGCTTATCTTTTACACGCTTTGCAAACAGTAATAGGTAGAAAAATGTGAGGATTGAGTATTGGTTTGTAATATTCGGCAACGTTGTTTTGGTATCTTTTTTCAGTTGTAGACATTAACCCTTTCCCTCATAGAGGACTCCATGAAAAGACCTATGCGAACAGCATAAAACCAGATCAGCCTGCGAGTAACTCGCAGGCTGATCAGGTTTTATGCTGTTCGCTGCTCCTCAGTGGTCTGGAAATGAGGATTTTGTAATTTAATTTGGTAAGGTTTAACTGTGGTTTTCTGCAGATCAGGCTTTATGTGGTACCTATTGAGTGCGTCAAAATGAGTCTATATGAGGGAAAGGGTTAATATGATCGCGTCATATTATTCTATGCCCTACAATGCCCTTCTGCGATGTTTAGCATGATAGTGCACATATGATCTACAGAGGCAAAACTCACAGTGTACATAGTACGTTGCGTTAATGAGAAAAACCGCTTAAATGTCATAAAATACAAGTATATAGCATTCCAAAAAGGCTAGAAATCGCCGTAAGCCAAGTGAACAGAAAGATAAAGGAGAGGTTGATAGATGGAAATTGATAACAAAACTGATATTATTCTGATTCTCCATTCATGTGAATATGGAAGCCTAATTTTTAACTGCTGTACATTCACTTATTAAATCACTTATAGCATGGATACAAGAGACATCAGTTTGATATTTCCCTTTTATGCACCTAGCTTTTGTCTTGTTTCGAACAGAATTTATGCATAGTTTTCTTGAAGAAAGTACTTAAAGCTATGAAGCTAAGTACTACCTGTAGCTATAGTTAAATACTGCGCAAAATTGAGATGTGAAAAAGGAATCCAAGGAACAAAGGGGCGTAGCACAATTACGCGCCTACCAGTCTAGCACCGTCCAGCAACATGTACTTCCGATAGGCTGTAAACCAGTCCAGATTACCCAGCGTTCAAAGTAGTTTCCCCAGAGCTTGTTCCCGATATTCTGATATGTATATCTTTCTGCGACCGGCTGATAAGGAACCTGTTTTAATATTACGTAAGCGGTGCGGAAGTAAAAGGTTGCTTTCTTGCTCGATTATATAATATCGCCGCCCTGGGCCGGCGATAACAAGGCGTAAATTTAATCAATATCGAAGTTGGTGTACCGATAATGCCAAACTTTATATATATTTTAAAAGTGTTCAGTTTGACATACTTATTAAGTTTACAAAAGTAATAATTGGGAACATTTAGCAGCAAATGTGTGACTAAAGGAACCAAAGATTGCCCGACACTCGACAGCTGTAGGCGGATTACTAACAGCATCACACATTTAATGTTTTAAGTTTTCCACTTCCTATTTAGCTGAACTTGAAATGGCATCACATCGCTGCGATATCATCGGAAAAGGTATAACGGTAATAACACCGGCATGTGGTTATATCATGACAACGGTCTATGAGGCCTTATCTTGAACATATTCCGTCACAAAATGTCGAAATAAGTATGGATCATATGTCACTATGGAGCGACTTATTCCGATAGTGCGCAGAAGACTTTCTAACACAATAAACATTCCGGTTTAACGAGCTTTATATCTGGTAAAGAAATAATATAAGGAAATATCATACATCTCTTTATCGAATCAGACACGACGCAATCAGATTACAGTGTGTCTTTTTTTTTTTTACAGAGAATAATGGCTAGAGTCACTCAAGGCGCTATGATTCATTTGGCTTATAACAGAAAGCAAAGTGAAATTTTAACAATAATTTTCTGTTTCTAGGTATCAAATGTACCAATATATGCTAAATATAGAATGTTGCTAGTGCTGTATTTGCAAAATAAGTAGCACTATTAATCAGAATAGTGCGGGTTGTTTGGGGACAGATGTAGTCGTCTTTCCGTCCAGTAGTCGTCTTTCTGTCCTTTCGGTGCTTTTACCCTATTTTCCATTTTCATACGAACGTGAAAAAATAATAGGTTACCGCCTCTCAATTTCCCGCTTCCGAAAGGTTTGCAAGGTAAACTATATCTCCTGATTATTTTTGGTAAATTTTGCTTTATCTTTTCAATTGTACGTATGTATCCGTCGCCTAGATGATTAAGAACGTTGACTTTTGCCCTTAGTCATACTGTCATATCCCGATGGTCTCATTTAAATCAGATTTTAACGGATTTTACATGGGCGGCGAGGCCGCTCTCGTAGGTAACAACTAAAGCCAAGCAAATTTCGAAATTCTTCTAACAGGCATTTTCTATATTGGTTTTTACAACAATGCCACGAGTTTAGTTTCGGCGCTTCAGCAGCCAAATACGAGATATTTTAAGTTTATTCTCGGGTATTGCGTTCCCGTCTCAGTATTACCAGGCGTATTGTGTTCTCGTCGCATCGGTGTTTTTGGGTCATTCCAATGCATAATTTGCTTTTGTCACATGGTTTAATTTTAACAACGAAATACGCGTTACTACAACAACAACAAAAAACATGAATACATTAAATTCGTCAAAAACAATTATAATTAGAAGCAGATAATATGATGTCACTTCGACCTTTATAACCGTTTATATATACTATTCATAGTTATAATAATAATAATAAAACTTGGAAATAATTATATAAAATAAATTAAAAATAATATCAAATCATTAAAAAAAAATATATACATACATATATAACAGAAATATATATAATATATATGAAATATGGTTAACATTATGAATTATGTTTTATAGGTTGATATACCCTGTTCTGTTGGGTTTTTTAAAAAAAAAAAAAAGGCAGACCTAGCCACTTTTGGGTGCTATTTTCATGTCTGCATATTGCGCTTCAAGCAGCAAATGAAGATTAGTTATATAACATTTATTTTTAAAGTAGCATATATACAAATTAAAAATAATAAGATGTAAATAAATAATAATAGATAAATAATAATAATAATAAGAATATTTTTTATTCAACTTTATAATTTATATAAATATAAAAGAGAAAATAATATCATTATTATAATAAAAATTATAAATAATTAAATAATTATTATAAAATATTAAAAAAGCACAAAACTATATTATCATGAATTAACCAATGTTTCAAACCTAAATAAATATTGCTAGGCTTAATGTGCGTGGGTTTTTTCCTTTAATATGACCATGAGACGATCATCCAGAAAGCGAAGAGCGCCTGCAAAGCTGGTTTCCACAGACCCTCCAGCACCCCCACAGCCCCAGCCAGCCAACCTAGTACCTCCAGCTGTCGCCCAGACACCACCACCCCATAATGCCAGCCAACCTCCTCCAACCCAGATACAACCAGTTTGCACCCAGAGGAATGAGACCACAAGCCAACCTATGGTCATCCAACCTAGGGAACCAACATTTGTGGTTAGCGGAATCCAGCAGCTCCAACCGGAGGGCACAAATCAGGACCAGTTTGGTAATGTTAATTTTGCATTTATTCCCGATTCCTACAGTCAGCCTTCTCCTATTATAAGTGCAAATGCTGCATTAGGGTTTGGCGTCAGCCAAGCTATTCGAGACAAAGTTACGAACAAACAGTTTGTCGAGTTGGCCACTCTCCTCCCTGAGTCTCAAACACATTTAGCACAGGGACCAAAGCTCACCGTAGGTCGGGATGGTCAGTTGTCAATGGCCCCACCACCAACTTAGAAAATTACAAGTATAGAAGACTGGTCGGACGCATTTCTGATTTATACAAGCATTTTCACCAACGCACACCCATCACAAACTCAAGCATTGTTGAAATACTTCTCCATCATCCGTTTAGCCGCAAAGCGTCACAGAGGCTTTGGCTGGCTTAGCTATGATACTCAATTTAGGTTAAGGGTGGCAGCTAGCCCAAGTACTACCTCTTTTGACAACATTGACCAAGAGCTTTGGTTCTAATGCATGGGTCCAAGCACAAGCTCTCTCAATACTGACCGGAAGTGTTACGATTTTAATTTGTCATCTTGCACTCGGTTGATATGCCAATACCGCCATGTTTGTCTAAATTGCAGTGGCTCGCACCCTTCCCGTGTCTGCATGCAATCCCAAAGCTGTACTCAACCAAGACCAGGATGGGGTGGTTCCCAATTCCGTTCAAGACCATTGTCACCAAGACTGCCAGTTAAACCCACTTTTAAACCACGCTTTACAAGACAGTTCAACCATTTCTAGGGGTGGTTGTGTTAGTAAATCACACCAATGCTTACATTTGGGTCTGTCCCCTATCAACGTTAAGAATCTTATGCGATGTCTTAGTGACTATTACATTCGAGAGGATGCAAATTTGTTGGCCAAGGGTTTTGTCCAGGGATTCAAAATAGAGTATGATGGCCCTAGATTATCTTTTGAATGTCGCAACCTAAAGTCAGCTTATGACCATGGAACAGAATTATTAGAAAAAATAAGCAAGGAAATTTCATTGGGCAGAATAGCGGGCCCCTTCCCAACACCACCATACCCAAATTTGCATATCTCACCTGTTGGGGTTGTGCCTAAATCTGATGGCGGTTGGAGGTTGATTACTCACCTGTCTTACCCTCAAGGTTCTAGTATAAACGACGGGATTCATCCTCAGGTTTGTTCAGTACGTTACACTTCTTTCGACCAAGTAACTAAAATGGTCTATGAATTGGGTCAAGGAGCTTTAATCGCAAAGCGCGATCTAAAATCAGCATACAGGTTACTTCCCATTCGAACAGAGGACTTCCCATTGTTAGGTATCAAAGTCGGTTAGAGCTATTTCATAGACAAATTTCTACCCATGGGTCTTAGTCAGAGCGCTTACCTGTTTGAAAATTTTTCTAGTTTCCTTCATTGGTTGGTGGCAAAACGATCTAATAACGACTCAATAGCCCACCTTTTGGACGATTTCTTATTGGGGGGTCCAAGAAATTCTGACAAGTGTCAAGTTTTAGTAGACATCTTTGAGTCCACGTGCATCGAACTTGGTATCCCTATTGCTGAGGAGAAATCAATCAACCCGACCACCATCCTGATTTTCTTGGGTCTAGAATTGGACACTAACGAATTGTCAGTCCGCATACCCTGCCATAAGATATCAGAATTGGGAAACTTGCTTCAATCTTTCCTTTCAAGAAAGAAAGTATCCCTAAAAGAATTGCAAAGCCTTGTAGGAAAACTTAATTTTTTTGGCCAAGCCATTCGCTCAAGCAGGGCTTTTCTTCGTCGCTTTTATGATGCCATGATACCACTTAAAAAGGCACACCATGTTCTTCGGATTTCTAGAGAAATGAAAGAAGATATAAAAATCTGGTTAGAATTTTTGGACGATTTTAATGGAGTGACCTATATCCCGCAAGCGGTTTGGTTTTCAAGTGACGCTTTGCATCTTTTCACGGATGCAGCTGGCGCCGAAGATTCTGGCGCTGCATGTTTCATGGATGGCCAGTGGTGTTTTTTTCAGTGGCCACAAGCCTGGGTTGGCCAAGCAGTCATGCGCGATCTAACCTTTCTAGAAATGGTCCCAGTCCTCCTTACTGTTCATCTTTGGGGTAAACTACTCTCAAATAAGAAAGTTACCCTATTAATAGACAAAGAGGCTTTGGTACAAGTCCTAAACAAGCAATCTTCGAAATCAAAGAGGTTAATGCAATTGGTCCGACCATTTGTCTTACTGTGTATGAAACAAAACATAATCTTTAGAGCTGTCCATATTTTGTCTAAAAAGAATAAAATAGCTGATGCTCTCTCTCGGAAACAGTGGGCTCGGTTTCGGTCGGTAGCTCCAGAAGCGGACTTGGAAGCCCTCCCAATACCTCAAGTCTTCCTATCAGCGATCTCCACATTGAGGCTTGCCGATTAATCGACGCTTCCTTGGCCCAAAACACCAAAAAAGCATATGCAACCGGTCTATCAAATTTCCGTACTTTTCGTAGGGAAAATGGTTTTCCAGAGTTATGGCCCCCTACCACACAGGACGTAGTCCTATATGTTGCCTTTCTATCCTTACGTAATTTCAGTCATAGGACAGCAGACACATATTTAGCAGCAATCAGTTTTAATTGTAAATTGCAGTCAGTCCAGGACCCAACTAAGCATTTTTTGGTTAAAAAGGCTTTTCAAGGGTTAAAACGAACTGCTAAAGAAAAAAGGGTCCGCCTTCCAGTTACAGTAGAAATCCTACAGGGCATTCTGATTAAGCTTCCAACAGTCTGCCACAATCCATATGAACCCATCTTATTCACAAGCGCGTTTTCCTTAGCTTTTTTTGGTTTCTTTAGAGTCAGTGAAATCACAGCCTTAAGTAATACCGACATACACCAAGGCAAAGTCCTGGCAATTGGGGATATTAAGTGGTCTAAAGACGGGCTCCTACTAATTCACTTAAGATTTTCAAAAACAGACCAGACCGGTAAGGGTACAACAATTACATTAACAAAGCAGCTCTACCCTCTTATCTGCCCTGTTCGAGCTCTTACGACTTACCTCTCGGTGAGACCGCCGGTTAGGGGTCCTCTATTTTGCCATTTCAATGGTCAAGCCCTTACTCGTTACCAATTTTCCGCTGTTTTAAAGAAAGCCTTAAGAGCATTTGATCCTAACCTTCAAAATTATTCATCACAGTTTTCGTTTAGGGGCTGCAACAACTGCGTCAAAATTAGGTTGGTCTGCAGAAAACATCAAGGCTCTTGGTAGGTGGTCTTCGGATGCTTACAAAGTATACATTAAAAAATAAGCATGCTGAAAACCCCAATTTTTCAATACGACTCGATTTTTAGCTCACCTGAGCACAAAGTGCTCAAGGTGAGCTTTTGTGATCGCCCTTCGTCCGGCGTCCGTCGTCGTCCGTCGTGCGTCGTCCGTCGTCAACAATTTGCTTTAAACGACATCTCCTCTGAATCCGCTGGACAGAATTTAATGAAACTTGGCAGGAATGTTCCTTGGGTGAGGCTCTACAAAAGTTGCTAAAATAAAGTTGATCCATGAAGAACTCTGGTTGCCATGGCAACAAAAAGAAAAATAATTTGAAAACTTTAAAAATCATCTCCTTCAAAACTACTGGCCAGATTTCAAAATAATTTGGTACAGATGTTCCTTGGGTCAACCTCTACCAAAGTTGCTAAAATTATTCCGATCCATAAAAAAACATGGCCGCCAGGGGCAGGGCTTATTTGCCTTATATGTATATAGAGAAACCTTTAAACAACATCTCCTCTGAAACCACTGGACAGAATTTGATTAAACTTGGCAGGGATGATCCTTGGGTCAACCTTCACAAAAGTTGCTAAAATAAACTTGATCCATGTAGAACTCTGGTTGCCATGGCAACAAAAAAAGAAAAAGAAAGAAAACTTTAAAAATCATCTTCTTCAAAACTACTGGCCAGATTTCAAAATAAATTGGTACAGATGTTCCTTGGGCCAACCTCTACCAAAGTTGCTAAAATTATTACGATCCGTAAAAAAACATGGCTGCCAGGGGCAGGGCTTATTTGCCTTATATGTATATAGGGAAAACTTTAAACAACATCTCCTCTGAAACCACTGGACAGAATTTGATTAAACTTGGCAGGGATGATCCTTGGGTCAACCTTCACAAAAGTTGCTAAAATAAACTTGATCCATGTAGAACTCTGGTTGCCATGGCAACAAAAAGAAAAAAATATGAAAACTTTAAAAATCATCTTCTTCAAAACTACTGGCCAGATTTTAAAATAAATTGGTACATATGTTCCTTGGGTCAACCTCTACCAAAGTTGCTAAAATTATTCCGATCCGTAAAAAAACATGGCTGCCAGGGGCGGGGCTTATTTGCCTTATATGTATATAGGGAAAACTTTAAACAACATCTCCTCTGAAACCACTGGACAGAATTTGATTAAACTTGGCAGGGATGATCCTTGGGTCAACCTTCACAAAAGTTGCTAAAATAAACTTGATCCATTTAGAACTCTGGTTGCCATGGCAACAAAAAGAAAAAAAAATATGACAACTTTAAAAATCATCTTCTTCAAAACTACTGGCCAGATTTTAAAGTAAATTGGTACAGATGTTCCTTGGGTCAACCCCTACCAAAGTTGCTAAATTTTTTCCGATCCGTAAAAAACATGGCCGCCAGGGGCGGGGCTTATTTGCCTTATATGTATATAGGGAAAACTTTAATCAACATTTCCTCTGAAACCACTGGACAGAATTTGATTAAATTTGGCAGGAATGATCCTTGGGTCAACCTTCACAAAAGTTGCTCAAATAAACTTGATCCATATAGAACTCTGGTTGCCATGGCAACAAAAAGAAAAAAAAATGAAAACTTTAAAAATCATCTTCTTCAAAACTACTGGCCAGATTTTAAAATAAATTGGTCCAGATGTTCCTTGGGTCAACCTATTTATCTCAGGTGAGCGATTTAGGGCCATCATGGGCCTCTTGTTTATATATGACAGGCGGCAGAAATCTGACTGCTGTCTAAGTCATTCCAGGTGTACCTCATGTGTGGCTGTTCGGGTCCTCCATTGTTAAACACGTTTTCCTGTCTACAAGGCGCCAGCCAGGCGGGAGCAGTCTTGGCCTAAATGCTTACATTTGGTGGCAGGATTACAGTGGCCTGACACTTGTGCGCTCAAAGTGGAAGCTTGCCACGTTGCTGCGGGTTGAGGAACCACCACAATTCATACTCATTCATGTCGGAGGGAATGACATTGGTTTTACCAAGTTGAAAAGTATCAAAGTCAAATTAGAGGAGTTATTTATTTTCATTAAGCAATCTATGCCTTATGCCCGCATTATATGGTCCGAGATTTTACCTAGACATTGGGGGGATAACAAAGGCCTTTTGTCTGCTAGGAAACGCTTAAATACTTTTGCTGCAAAGCTTAGTAGAAAATTTGGCGGTTTTTATCTCCGCCACACTAATTTGCAGGGTAAGGAATATTTGAAAGAGGACGGAGTGCATCTGTCTGAGGATGGCAACGTGTTATTTCTAGACAATATCAGGGTCGGGTTGTTTCATTTCATGCATGGCAGACAGCCCTGGTTCACTTGATCTTGTGCTACAGTATTGTATATAGATCGCATTATGGTTTGGGCGTGGCCCTGTAAATTTGGCCTTGCTACCGCTTTGGGCGGTGGGAGAGTTGTATTTCAGTCCAAGGCCCTCATCCATCCTCTCCCATTTGGCCACCAGCTACGGCCAAACTTGTGTTATTATAGACTTGATTTGTTGTGTTATGCCATGAGTTTTAAACAAATTACAGTTTATTGCTTTTATTTAAAGTGACAGTTGAGCTTAAGATTACATTAAGGTTTAGTACAATCGGGATACCATGTCTATACTCACTGTATACGTCCGGATCCCGGGATGTTTTTTTTTTTTTGGCGCCTGTGCTACATTTAAAAGCTCATAAGGTTTAGTACAAACGGGATACCATGTCTATACTCACTGTATACGTCCGGATCCCAGAGTGTTTGCTTGTGTGTGCTTAAATACAAGTTATTGCTGTCACAGAGACATTTTGAAGAAACTATTTTGCTGTTGCTTTGTTTGCTTATTGAAGATGAGTTTGTTAAACATGTGCTTTATTGATAAACGAACTTTTTATTGGTTTCCATGAAACATTTTGTGATTTTTGCTGGTATATAACCATCAAATGTTTGCAGATGACGCTACTTTTATAACGGATGGCACTGAGCAATCTTTTAACACTTTAATAGAAACTATAGGTAAATTTGGCATAATCTCCGGATTAAAGTTAAATGCAAACAAAACCACCGTACTAAGAGTAGGTTCACTAAAATATACTGATATTGTCTACAAGAAAAGAAAAAAAATGATTTGGACATCTAAATCTGCAAAGGCCCTTGGGATGGTATTCACAAATTCAACAACAGATAATATACATCTGAACTATGTTAATAAAATAAAAGAATTTTACAATTGTTTAAATAATTGGAAAAAGAGGAAATTATCAATAATGGGTAAAATAACCGTAATTAAAACATTTGCACTGCCTAAATTTGTTTATCCATTTACAGTCCTACCTAATCCTTCTAACGAAACTCTAAAAGAAATTGAATCCGAAATGTATAAATTTATTTGGAACAATAAACCGGATAAAATTAAAAGAAACACACTTAAACAAAGCTATATCAATGGTGGATTAAAAATGGTTGATTTGACATTATTCCTAAGATCTATTAAAGCAAGTTGGGTCAAAAGAATGCTTTCGAATAACAACATCAGTTGGAAAAGTTTTATAGAAATACAACTAAAACCATATGGAGGGACTCTTGTATTTCAATGTACGCCAAATAAACAAGATGTCGAATATATATGTCAATCAAACTTATTTCTATTAGATATCATGCAGGCATGGTTCGATATTAAACAGATATCAGATAAAGAATACTTTGGAAAATCAATTATATGGAATAACCAGAATATTAAAGTGGACAAAACAATAATATACTATAAAGAATGGCACAACAAAGGAATCACATTTCTAGAACACCTATTTGATTATAGAACGAACAGATTTTATACATTCGAAGAATTCAAAACATTATACAATATCAACCAACAAGACTTCTTTAAATATTTTCAACTCATCTCACATATATCTAAAACCTTTAAACAGTCACTTATCGATGAAGGCACCATATATAATAGAGACGCATGTCTACATGATATTATCTTAAAATCAAAATATGCGAATAAATTCTTGTATAATATACAACTTAACACAATAAAACATAAAACCCAAACTCATTCGTCTCAAAATAAATGGGAATTAATATTACAAAAACAACTTAACTGGGAAACATTAAACATAATCCCATTTCAAACAAACGAATTAAAATAATAACAAGAATCATACCAACAAATACGCTTCTCTATAAACAAAAATTAACAAACTCAAACCTATGCGATTTTTGCAGCATGAATTATGAAACTATAGAACACTTATTCTGGGAATGTCCCCATGTGACAAAACTCTGGTTTGAAGTTGCAAATTACATGAAACAAAAACAAATACCGATACAACTAACCATGCAAGTTATTCTGTTTGGTCTACAACTAAAAAATAACCAAGGCGTCTGCATAAACTACATAATTATTTTAGTGAAGTATTTCATATTTAGTATGAAATATAAACAAAAACAACCAATATTTAATCATTTTATCCGTTATTTCGAACACAGATTAATTCTAGAAAAACAAATTGCACTTAATAACGATAGAATCCAAACATTTAGAGATACCTGGATTAATTTTTTGGAATATTAAAATATTCTACATAATTAACGTATGTGATTTGGCCAGAGTGTTTCGCGTTCTTCTTCTTTTTCCATCTTTATCCCTTTCTTTCTTGTTTCTTTATTTAATCTTTATTTTAATATAATTTAAATCTTCTATAAAAACACAAGGGGAGACAAAACAACAAAAAGACAATGATATTTATCAACATGATAGTATGAATTTATGTATGTTTTATACCATATATATCTATATACATATATGAATGTTTAACCATGTAAATATCATGAAGAAATAAATGATAAAAAAAACCATCAAAACGGGGTCACGCCCATATCCGCCATTTTTGTTAGGGTTTTATTGAATAAAGAATGTTGGGAAAATAGTTACAGTTTTAAGTTAACATTTGGTCCCATAACAGTTAAATTTTAGCAGGTTAAAATAATCATGTGTTGTTGGGAAGGAGTACGTTCCCTTCAATTTTATCAGAATGGGGGAAAGGTCGGACATCTCGACTTGAGGTATCAATTTTGGTGTTTGCTTTCTCCTATTCTGCTTTTTTCATTGTCTCTCAAACAAATATGTCTATTTCAGAATTAAAGTCGCTTTTTCCATCAAACAACATCTCCTCCTAATCCGCTGAAGGGATTTTGACAAAATTTCACAGGAATCATCCTTATGATGTCCTCTAACAAAATTGTACAAATTATTAGGATTGGTTGAAAAAGTAGGTCACAGGAGCTAAAAATAGATTTTAAAATGCAATCTTAGAAAATCTTCTCCTGCAAAACTGTAAGGCCTACAGCGTGTAGAATTGTCTTATAAACCTTTACAAAAAATGTTCAAATCATGGCCCTAGGGTCAAAATTTGTCCTGCCCCAGGGGTCACTTTATTTTACATAGGCTTATATAGGGAAAACCTAGAAAAATCTTCTCATCAGAAACCACATGGCCTGGTGTTAAGATATTGGGTATGTAGTATTGTCTGGTGGATCTCTACTTAAGTTGTTTAAATCATGGCCCTTGGGTGAAAATTGGCCCTGCCCTAGGGGTCACTTGATTTTACATAGGAAAAATAGAAAAATCATCTCCTGAAATACTGCAAGGCTTAGAGCTTGGATATTTGGTATGTAGAATTGTCTTGTGAACTACTACCAAAGTTGTTCAAATCATGGCCCTTGGGTCCAAATTGGGTCCGCCCCAGGTGTCACTTGATTTTACATAGGCTTATATAGAGGAAGAAAGGAAAATCTTCTTCTCAGAAACCACAAGGTCAAGAGTTAAGATATTTAGTGTGTAGCATTATACAGTGCCTTTAGAGCAATGGTACTCAGGTGAGCGATACAGGGCCATCATGGCCCTCTTGTTTCATTTCTCAGCTGTTTTCATTTTAATCTGATGTGTTTACAATAACTGACAAAGCAGCATCATCATTATCATTGATAGTTTTTGATATTTATAATTCTTAGCTCACCTGATCACGAACTTGTAAAAGTACAAAAACTGAAAGTTTATTTTTAGCTTGACTATTAAGAGAACAGTCCAAGCTATTGTGGTCACCTATTCATCGGCGTCGGACTGCTGTCCATGTAAAACATATTGTCAACTTTCCTTGCATTAATCCTTATATAAAAAAATCATATGATCTTTTCCAAAAAAATATACATTTTTTTACTTTTCTTTAAATACATTTGTGATTTTCCCAAATGCATTGTGCCCCAAATGCATGTAAATATTTTGATTTTAAAAAGTTCTTTCAGTTTGATCTTGTGCCAAATGCATGTAACAAGTTCTTTTGATCTTTTGTGCCTGTATGTAAATGTTCTATATTCATATCAGACCCACTTCAGACATCAGCATTCTTACAGATTATTTCACTCATTAGTAATGGCTTATTATAAAGAGATAAACTTATTCCAGAAATATATATGCATGTGCCTATTTATATTACCGGTACTTTAAACTTTTAGTATAAAAGGTATCAACATGAAACTTCATATGTGGATAGATCTCATCAAGGGGTGGGGGTGCAGTGACCAACAACCATAACTTTCATGTGCATATTTGAGTTATTGCCCTTTGTACATTTTCATACTTCATTTCTGTCTAGGCTGTAACTCAAAAAATATAGAAGGTATTAACATGAAATTTTTGTCTTTTGCCTCCACCTAGCGGTGCTTTTTTTTTTCTTTTGTATACATTTATTTTGAATATAGAAAAGTTGCAAGTAGTAATTTAATGTGTTTTGTTGTTATTGTTGTTTGTTTTTTGTTTTATGCATTTTGATCATACTACTGCAAACCATTATTACGGTAAATTTTAGCTCAGTTACTTGAAGAATTACGTAATGCCATTTAATCAACATGTATTTTAGTGAGGTTAGTAAACGCCATCCAAATCATGCTATATGCAACGTTATGTTGACAAGTCCTTTTCATTCATACCATTTACAGATGAAGGTCGAGTTTGGTTTTAATCCACTTATTTCTGACAAAAATATGGGCATTAGATTTACAAAACTGTCAAACATTCTAAATTAGATCATTTTTAATATTTTTTCATTATATTTCAAGCATTATTTCAAGCAATATTTCAAGTTTATTAAATTCATATACTGATGCACTGTGTCATTACGTCTTTGTATAGCTATTCAAAAATGTTTGTTTGTCCACTGTTTCTTACAGTACAGGTAATAATTCCTTGAATTTTTATCATCACGTGCTGCTGGTTTAACAATAGCTCCATTCACAAAAGCACAATGGGTTTGTGTAACTGTCAGAGACCATTGTTTACAACACGTTGCGCTTGATCTTCAAATATATTTCTGCCCATTGTATTTAGCCTACCGTTCATGCTGGCCGCGGGGTTAGAGTGTCCACTAAGATTGCTTGGTCCAGTGAGAGGATAATGTTACTGGGTGTGAGTACAGTAAGAAACTGCAGTGCGACAACACATTATCCATCTCGAGCAGACGACCTCCAAAAACCAGACCATCTCTGATTGCCTAGTAGTTCTGAAGCACGTCATTGGTTTATTCACATTTTGCCACATACCGAAGTTTTTAAAAATGGAACTGATATACATACCTCCCTTGCATGGCACTCAGTATAATAGGGGTAGGTCTAGAATATATTGGCCAAGTGTCAGATTGTAACTGCGTGTGGTATCCTGCTGAAGCAGTTGACTGAAATGCTGTCGGTTGGTATCACTGTACAGTTGTACCTGTATTAAGCGGTCAACCTGCATCTAGTGGTCAGTTTTTGATATCCCAAAATAGAATGTTATATGTTTAACCTTCATTGAACGATCACCTCTGTTCAGCGGTTACATTTTTAGTACCCTTGGTTGGCCGCTTAAGACAAGTTTGTATTTCAATTTTAGAAGAAAATGAGAGCTATTGTACTCGCAACAGTATTACTCATCTGCAGTCATCCCAGGTTCAGTGGTTAGAGCGTCCGCCTCAGATGCATAGATAGTCAGTTCGATCCCCAGCCACGACATACTACAGTCGTTAAAAATGGTACTGGTATTGCTCCCTTGCTTAGCGCTCAGTATATAAGGGTAGTTCCAGGACTGGTTGGCCCGGTGTCAGGATAATGTGACTGGGTGTGGTATTATGCCAGATGTCCACGGCTTATACTGCAGTGTTGCAGCACTATGTCTCTTTCAAGTAGACATCGTCTCCAAATGACTGAAATACTGTTGGTGGGAAGTTAAAACCATCAAACAAACAAATCAGCCCAGGTTGTTTGCGCTCTAGCAAACGTAAACGGATCTCAAAAATGCTACATCAGCAAAGTTAGATAACCTACATGAATTGACTATAACCAAACAAAAATTGTACACCAGACAAAAACTCTCATCTTAAAAAAACCCTGTTCTTTCAGCGCTTTGATTATATTACGTAAGCGGTGCGGAAGTAAAAGGTTGCTTTCTTGCTCGATTATATAATATCGCCGCCCTGGGCCGGCGATAACAAGGCGAAAATTTAATCAATATCGAAGTTGGTGTACCGATAATGCCAAACTTTATATGTATTTTAAAAGTGTTCAGTTTGACATACTTATTAAGTTTACAAAAGGAATAATTGGGAACATTTAGCAGCAAATGTGTGACTAAAGGAACCAAAGATTGCCCGACACTCGACAGCTGTAGGCGGATTACTAACAGCATCACACATTTAAATGTTTTAAGTTTTCCACTTCCTATTTAGCTGAACTTGAAATGGCATCACATCGCTGCGATATCATCGAAAAAGGTATAATGGTAATAACACCGGCATGTGGTTATATCATGACAGCATCGTTCGTAAAAGGGTTTATGAGGCCTTATCTTGAACATATTCCGTCTCAAAATGTCGAAATAAGTATGGATCATATGTCACTATGGAGCGACTTATTCCGATAGTGCGCAGAAGATTTTCTAACACAATAAACATTCCGCTTTAACGAGTTTTATATCTGGTAAAGAAATAATATAAGGAAATATCATATATCTCTTTATCGAATCAGACACGACACAATCAGATTACAGTATGTCTATTTTTTTAAACTTTTTTTTAAACTTTTTTTTTTTTACAGAGAATAATGGCTAGAGTCACTCAAGGCGCTATGATTCATTTGGCTTATAACGGAAAGCAAAGTGAAATTTTAACAATAATTTTCTGTTTCTAGGTATCAAATGTACCAATATATGCTAAATATAGAATGTTGCTAGTGTTGTATTTGCAAAATAAATATGTCTATTTCAGAATTAAAGTCAGGAATATGCGAAGACTTTACCAGAGCAATTTTTCTTTGAATCCCAGCCTGATGTGTAGAAAGGCTTACTATTGTTTAAAAATAGACATACTACTCAAAGTTTACAAAGCACCACATATAACGTATCATTTTTAATTTGTATAAAACTTAAAATGGTCATAACTTCTCTAATAATTTTCAACACGGCATGAGATTTAAAAAAGCAACAACAACATGTTGCTATTTTTTTTAAATCACAATTCGTATAATTTTCAAATCATTTACATTCATTGACTGGACTTTTCATTTTTTCTTGAAAAAATTAGTCCCTTTTAATATGTTAGAGTGAAATTGTGACTTGTTATTTGTGAATTTTGATTTTGACACTTGGTTTTATCAATTAAATTACCTGATCACCAAAAAAACCTTAAACCAATGTTTTATATGTTCAATACATTAAATTTGTCAATTTTAGTGTAAAAGTAATGATATTTATGAATGGATGAATATTTTTGTATGTGTATGTGGTTGTTTCTTAAGAAACTTTGAGTTGTATGTGTTGATTTAGAAGTGAAATAAAATGAAGTACAGTTAAATCATCTGTAAGCGGCTGGAGAGAAACATGCGTCTTTGCTAAAATATTCCTTTTACAAGTTTCAGTTTAATCAAATGAACGCCATTATTCTCTTTACATCCACCTTGTCTAACACAAGTAATGAAAAGAATATACATTTATTATTAGTCACTGTGTATTATATAAAATTATGGCCATCAAAGCATTACATAAAAGTCACCCGCTCTAGATAAGGTAACTAAACATGCGAAAAGAAAAAAAAATACATTGTCAGGTGTTTTTCTAAAGTAAACAGGCAGAGTTAACATTTACTTGTTTAACTACTTTCATATCAAATTCAGTTTGATATTTCTTTGTTGGCCTTCCACAATACATCTGAAAAAGAAAATGGTTATATATAACTGCTTACAATAAAATCTACTATGTATATTGCAATGTAGATCATAGACAACTTTTTTTATCAAGTCAATACCTCCATGATCGTGTGGCCGATGTAATTGTCAGACATGCCAAATAATCCAGTCTTAGGATTGTTTTAATGTTTCCAAGGTCAAATTAAATAAGTACACTGTGTTGATTAAACATAAAATACGAGTACAGATTTCACATCCCGGTAGGGACTTCGGATTTTCATGTGCGGAAGCCTTCCGGCTAGCTTGCGGTAGGTCGGTGGTTCTATCCGGGTACCTATGTTTACTCGGGATCTTCCTCCACCTGTAATTAGCTGGACGTCGCTATATGATTGAAATACTATTGCAGCGACGGTAAACCCTAATACAACAACAACAACAGATTTCAGTGAGGAAGCCTTCCAGCTGGCTTGCGGTAGGTCGGTGATTCTACCCGGGTACCTCTGTTTACTCGGGGTCTTCCTCCACCTGTAATTAGCTGGACGTTGCTATATGATTGAAATACTATTGCAGCGACGGTAAACCCCAGTACAACAACAACAACAACAAATTTCACAGACACAGTGTTACTATAACACATACGGTATCAAAGTTCGCAATCCTCTATAGCTATGCCATATATAGAAGATGGGTACCGAGTTTTTGGTAGCTAAGGGAAGAACAAACCCTGCAGCGTCACTGAGTTATCGCCCTTTATCCAAATGTGACCCCCTATCGACTTGTCTTTAATTTGAATGATGTTTTACAACAAAGGTACCTAAAATTGATCTAGTGTGGCGAAAAGGAAAAAAAAAGAATGTTTAATTGTCATTACCAGTAAGAAACAGTAGTAGAGTGCATTTGTTTGTTTTCGATTTAGAATTAATATTCAGTTTGATACTAGAAGCTACTCTAGTTCTTATTATTAATCTAGCTTTGTATGATGATAACGTTATAGGTTATCAAATAAATAACCATTGGGCTTAATTTATGTCCTGCTTTACCAAATTGTGATATGGAAAAATTAAAAAAAAAAATTTTTATTGCAGCACTTCATGCAGCTGTATTAATGTATTGGATAAGATAAAGTTGTCTTGTAATAAAAAAGTCGATATGATTTTAATGTCAGTGCTGTTGAAAGTTTTGTAAAGTCTTGATATGGATACGCACTTATGCTCATCACCATGTAATTCAGAAAATGTGCCTTTTGAACCTTTGATAATACCCTTTGCTTCCGGCGTTACTTAACGTGCGTCTCAGATACGAACTTAATTGAAATAAGTGTAAGTCTGAACGATTTACACGAGTGCCATTTTTATAATGATACAATTCTGTGTCTGGATACTAAAGTAAGAAAACATAGACATCTCTAACTGCTAAAATCTTTCTGGTTACCTACAATAATATTGCATTTTCAGTCAATCTTTGACCATTTATCGGACAGATCGAAAGCTATTCAAGTAAAACTGTCAATTTGTTGCCAATTAACACGCAACAGGATGAACATTTGCAATAAATGTTAGAAAATTATTCTACATGGATTCAATATCAATTCATATGCTTTATCTTTTTATAAAATATAAATTTAATATTTATATAAATATATATATATATATTACAAATATTCAATATGATTAAATGTATTTTGAACAAGTTTCTCATTATATTACACAGAAATTTTGTTTAGTTATGACAAGATCGATTCCATGTCGAAAATAATTCTACACCTAAACAAATTTAATTCAGGTTTGATGAATTTATCTGCGTTCTTGTCGCCGCAAGACAAAAGATTGATAATTTAAATCAATATAATTCCTCGCTTCGAATATGTTAAATAACGTTCTGCTTCTTCGTCGGATATTTTATTTTCATTTTTTAAAATTTTGGTAAAATGGTCACTAGCCGTATGTGAAACTTATAGTTCCGTTGCTCTTTTGTCCGAAAACTACCTTAAAGGAAGAAAATGAATGAATAAAAGTTTTACACTCTCAATGTATCTTCTGTAAAAAAAAAAAAAGAGGGCAAGATATGTTCGGGTGTCCATGCATGTAAGGAAAATAAAAGTCAACAATAATCTTAGCTGCTTGTAATGACGCTTTCAAATATCCAATATTCCAAATGCCTTTTATTATTCATTGTACATAAACACGACATGATCACGTTCCTTTTCATATTCAGATATTCATGTCATTTACCTACAGGGAATCTATACAGAATTATTACTACATATACGAACTCATATTTGAATATTCATACCATTTATCTACAGAGGAACTGCGCAGAAATTATCCACGGAAAGTAAAAACTCCATAAACAGAAGTCTTTGTATTATATCCTTTTTATTTCTACCGACTTTTTCTTAGTTAGGGTAATGTAAACCAGATCATATTGCTTATAATCATTTGACATTGAAATAAAAATACAACATAAACAAATAGTTCATAATTAGCAAATTGTTTTGATTTCTAAACATGACACTTTTAAATATTCCAAAATATCATAATGATAATGTGGTAAAATTAGCAGTTTCCTGAAGCAAATTCTCATGTTAACCACGACACATACGGGAACAATTAAATATATTTACAATAACATGTCAATAAAACGTATCTTTGTATGGAATAGCTGTCAAGTAATAAACATGTCAATGCAGATGTTTGTGCGTTTTGAATTGTTTTGATACATTAAAAATGTCACTGTGACCGTAAAATGAGGAATTTCTGTTATTACATAAAATGTATGCGTGGATTCAGAGAGGCAGTTTGATAGAACAAGTCTCCTTCTAGGTACAAGATCTAGCGTATGGCGTAATACTTAATTCTTTGTTGTTTTAACCCAATACTAATTAAACACATATTTTTCTTAATCCCATTATTTGACTAAATTTGAATAAAAGCCCGTAACCTCAAATTCGTAAGTCTTCAGTCCCAATATGAGATCCTTCATGGGGAAGGGGACATTTTTGACCATTTTTACACAAAACAAGGCTATCCATCATTCCCCTGATAATTCCATGAAATAAATTGATCCACGCATGTAATCACCAAATGCTGTTATTTTCAATTACGTATGATGGATTCTGCATTTGTTAAGATGTAAAATAATTTTGCAGAAAACGGTGTTAATCGATTAAAACTGGGTTTAATGTTTCACTTTGACGATCGAATTATTTGCAATCATTGTTGAATTATTTATATAAGCACACGTTATCTTAATGACTTCTCTTCTAAACATCTATGTGTTTCATAGATATTAGACGAATAAACTTAAGTATATATGAGAGTATAAGTAACCTCTATAAATATCTTGTTCCAGGATACCTCCAGTTTATTATAAAAACAGATTTTTAGGTGTATCCGGACAAATCTTATTTTAAGATGACATACTATCCTTAGAAGTGTGACCTTAAAAGCATGCAATATGATCGTATCCTAATATCAAAGTATTATCATTCGAATAATGTAATATAATATTTGTCAACTCATAAACTTGATGTTTTTCAATTTCATCTGAAGTCTTTGACTTAAA
>CM037780.1:72183657-72197244 GCA_021229015.1 Solen grandis | reverse complement strand
AAATATTAGTGCTTTATATTCTTAATTCCAATTTAACACAAAAACATTCCTAAATTCTGATAGTTAAAACTGTATACATATTTTTTTTTATTTTATATGTATATTTATTCTTTTTATTCTTATTATAGGATGTGTACATGGAAAGAGATAAAAAAAATAATATAAAGAATTACCGATGGAGAAGAAAAATATATACTGATATTGACATAATATATTTAGACTTTGTTTTTTCATGTTTATTTTTATATGTTTGATGTCTTCATTATTTTTGTTGATTGTTATCATGTACATATTGGATCATCTACATTTATTATTTAATTAATGAATGTCAGCATGTAAAGCATTATGTTATAGCATTATTTTTGTATATATCTTTTGAAATGAAAGGCAAACTGGCTGATAAGCCCAACTTATAACAATCATAACATAAACATATAAAGGAAAATGGGTTACAGGTTTGTATGCATATTGGCAAACCCATTAAAAATACATAGGAATGGGTGGAATTATATAAAAATTGACAGATTTCTTAATCTTAAATGATTGTACAGAGAAAAGACAAAAAAGTGAAATACAAGAAAAAGAAAAGCTCAAGCGGACAATAATGGCCGCAGGTTGCTCACCTAAGTTCCACTGGTCTAAATGACAATAATAAGATTGTGAAGAAACTGACCTGGCTTGATTTCCACCATCAATACTGAACACCGAGTAATACTTGATGGTGAATTCTTGTTTCTATAATAAAAATGCCAAATCTTTCATTTCTTAACAAATATTGTTAATCATTAAGGTGGTAATTCCAGTCATTGAAAATTTCATAAAAAAGGAATACAGCTCTACCTAATTTACAAATTCAGTTTTGATTAGCACTAAGTATTGTTGGTGGAATTCGAGCCTGGTGACCAAACTTTCAATAAAGTCAAGTGCAGTTGATGTCCTGGTAAGAAATAAACCATGACCATTAGGTGTCAGAATTATTTCTGAAGGTATCTGTATGTTAATTGATTTAAAGAAAATATTATACTAGACCCTTGGGCCCTTTTCACTAAACTTTGTACAAACAAATCTGATCTTAGTCATAAGCCTGTTGTTCTACATAGTTTCTACTAATGTCTTATTTTCATAATAAAAGATGAAGAAAGATGAAGAAAGATGACCTAGATTATTGCATTATACAAACACAAAAAAATTTGTAAAGAAAAAACATACAGGAAAAATACTATTTCACTTCTGTGAATTTAAGCTAATGAAGATTTTTTTTGTACAAAGTTTAGTGCAACAGACATTACATGTATCTTACCATGATCACATTATCTTACCATGATCACATTATCTTACCATGAACACATTACCCCTTTACTTCATATAGACTCCTGCTGACACATTCCCAAACAGAGCAGACCCAGATCAGGGTCTCCTCTGTTTGCTCGTACAATATCAGAGCTCAGATTCTACAGTCTGCATGGCAAAGAAAAATCCACCGTTTTGTATACCAATTAAAAAACAGCAATTAATATTCATTAAGTCACATTGTACAGGAACATTCATGAAGTAAAGGGTTAAATTCAAATGGACTAAAACTTTAAATCAAACTTGTAAGTAAAATATATAGAGACATTTTCTCTTAACATTAACATTAATTCAAGGTATATGTGTAAGAATCAATAAGTGAAAGGCAACCCTTGCCATTTTTAAAAGAAAGGAAATGTAAAGAAATACATATTTATCAACAGGGTGATTAACAGTGCAGTTGGTGTAAATGTGTTTTGCATAATTCATATATTTCATTTCAATTTCTATTTTTTATGGTATTTCCTACATATGTGGAATAATTTGGAAACTGCAGTAAGTACCATCAAAAATATATGTAAAAACAGTATCAGACATGAGATATATATATCCAATACTTCGGAATATGTACAAGAAACCAATGCAAATTCTTGGAAAACAATTTATAAATGGTATATTGGAGACACCATCTCTCAAAAATCATTAGAAAAGGCTCTATTACATATTTTTTTTATTTAAAAAATCTATCCATGAAAATACTATTGTTATATTGAATGGAATGAGGAACTCATAACCAAACCAAAAAGAGCATTCTCTGGAACATGTGTGTCACCAGCTGAAGCGTGACAGAAAAAGTGTGACGGACAGACAGACTGACAGACAGACAATGGAAAGTAATCCCTATGTGTTGTCACATCTGCTTCCAGCAGGTGACACAAAAATTTATCTCCTTTTTCAAACTTCAGGACATTTGAGGACACTTAGTAGTTAGTTTCACAAGAAACTATTTTGACAATTTGCCAAGGCAAATGACTTGATTGTTGATTGAAAATATAAAAAAAAAACATTCTTGAAAAATTTAAAGACCAAGGATCAATGAAAAGTAAAATTGTATTACAGATATATAGAAATTACTGGAGAAGGGATGACTATTAAGCAAATGCAAACAGAAATCTCCACAATCTGACATTTACACCTTTCAGTATTTTGTGATTAAGGTAATCCACCCATCATTAAACAGTGATCATGGTCCATAAAGTGATCATAAGAATTATATAATAAATGCAAGCCTTTATAGACTTTGACCAAAGAGCCTATAGCTTCAAATCAGTGGATACTTGAATCGTTAAGCATATGATGGACAATGATTACAATTTAATGATGGATGAATTACCTTAATGCACCCCTTACTGAATCTTCTGTCATCATATTGGAAGCACTGTGGTACTTTAACCCTTTCCCTCATATAGACTCATTTTGATGCACTCAATATGTACCACATAAAGCCTGATCTGCAGAAAACCACAGTTAAACCTTACCAAATTTAATTATAAAGTCCTCATTTCCAGACCACTGAGGAGCAGCGAACAGCATGAAACCTGATCAGCCTGCGAGTTACTCGCAGGCTGATCTGGTTTTATGCTGTTCGCATAGGTCTTTTCATGGTGTCCTGTATGAGGGAAAGAGTTAATCATGTGTGAAGATGAGTCAAACCAGTGAAAGGTGAAAGTCATCAAGATTTAAAACAAGAGCAGTCACTGAAGGAGATGAATACACAGTCACATTAATTATTTTTTTTAAAAATAAAACGAGACACGTCGAGACAGGACAATGAGTTTGATTCCTATATATCCTCCAAAATATACAGTGGTGTTAATTAAAGAGTATGGATTTGTATGTTAGTATAAATGTCTAACCACTGCTAAAAAAGTCTCTCATGAAAGAAAAAAAACAAGCCACTGAAGGAATGAAAACCGGTCCCTGCAAGAACAACTAGAAATGTGTCCATAGGACACAGATGCTCCCACCACTTTGTTTATTAGATTGGTATTTTCCTTAGTGAACATGATGAGCAACTGGAAAGATAAAATATGATTTTAAAACCATATGAGCCATGTGTCCCTGACATCAACCAAGTGATATAACCTTGACCTTCAAGCGATGTTCTTGTTCATGACACATTGTTCTGTCCTAAGGATCCCTTGTCCCAAGCTTTTTTAAGACATGACTTTACAGAACAAAGTAACAGCCAGTACATGATTTCATGCACACACGCATACGGACAGGTGTAACACTATGTGCCTGTCATCATTTCATGGCGGGGACATAAAACGAAATTATTTGAAAACAAAAGCAAAACAATAATTCTTGATGTGACAGAGTGATTCCTGTATATTCCCCAAAACCAGACCTGTTTGGTGTGGGTAAAATATCAAGTTATCAAATTAAGACCCAGTGATGCAAGCATTTTAAAACTTGTAAGATTGAGAATATACAGAAGATAGAGAAAAGCAATGCCCACACTGAATACAAAGCATCACATTTTTAATCCTACATAGTAGTAGGGAATACTAAGTCGTGTCCATCTTATGGCAGATTTATATCTTGGAAACTGATCATCATAAATGTGAGATTAAATAATCTGGTGACATTCCAAGATCATTATAACCTTCCTCTTGATGTTAAAGTTTTATCCCATGGACACACATCTCAGATTTGGTAGTACTTCTGAATAATTTCCTGTCAAGCATAAAAGTCCTTTTTGAAAGCTTTACAGTTTTCATCTTCATACCTTTTTTTATGCCTGGTTCTCCCAATGAATATACACTGTGTTGACAAAATTCTGCAAAAAAAAAAATACTTGTATGACTACATAGAAAACATGTGTCACCTGCTGAAGCATGATGGAAAAAGTGTGATGGACAGACAGACATTCTCACACATGGATACATATGTGGCTCTCTAGCAACATAAGAGCTATTTATAGCTACATAAGAGCAAATGGAATAATGACATTAAAGGAAATTTACTGTTACTAAGAAGGACGAATGGACCGACAGACGACTGAAAAGAGATCCCTATGTGTCACCTTTGCTTACAGCTGGTGTCACAATAAGTAGCATTCAAATTGTGACATTACATAATGGGACATAAAAAAGTGAATAATTTACTACATCAATTAAACTTTAACCTTAAGTCTTTAAGGAAATACATTAAACCTTATAATGGACAATTTCATAAAGTGTATATAAAATGCCCAATAGTATTTGTTTTACTATAATCTTATTAGTTCAATATATAATAGTTACCGTCTCTGGTGGCAGAGTGGTTAGAACGTCTGCCTCAGGAGAGGGAGGTCTTGGGTTCGATCCCTAGTGACATACCAAAGTCGTAAAAAATGGTACTGGTATAGCTCCCTTACTTGGTGCTCAGCATATAACGGTAGTTCCAGGACTGGTTGGCCCAGTGTCAGGATAATGTGACTGGGTGTGGTATTATGCCACATGTCTACAGCGTGATTCTTCAGTGTGGCAGAACTATATTTGACTCAAGTAGACATAGTCTCAAAAAAATCCCCCAAAAAACTGAAATACTGTCGGTGGGATGTTAACTCCAACAAACAAAACAGTTATTTCAAAAACCAATTATCAGTTCAAAAAGCCTGTTGTTTGGTTTCTTTGGTTGCCTGGGTGTGACATCATACTGACAATATTTCAGTTTTTAAGGAACTATCTGTCTAAATGAGACCACTTGGCCACAGGGACCAGTCTAGAACATTTTAACCATTGTAATAATTGGTAGACAGGTGGACAGACTGACAATTCAATGGAGAAGAAAATATATTCAAATTCCTTGGCTTAATTTATAAAAACTAAAAGAAAGTGGGCTCAACTCACAGATTTTGAAGTGGTAACTTCTGATATTTCTACAGCAACCACAGCGTTCACTTTGCTTTCCAAGTCTTGGCAAGGTGCTGTAAAGTAAATATAGTAACATGAGTGGTAAAGGTTATTGGCAGTTTTATATGAGTCTATCATCAGCAATCAGTCAATCCAAGGGTAACAAGTAACTGGTATTGCACGCAACACATGAGTCCCCTACTAGTGAGGTACATAATTTTTCCATTACCATAGCAGCCAGAATTTTGGTCCAAGAAAAACATAAACAAAGTGACGTGCAGAATCTCCATACTACCATCTATTTATACACTAAACAGTTTTTAAGTTATCACGGGATCCAGATTTCCAGACAGACAGAGGGCAAACCTATAATCCCCTCTGGTGTAAACACCAGTAGGGGACTAAAAAATATTACCTCCCAGACCTTTGAGGTTTGGTATACATAACTGGATTCAGGAACAGTTTACAAGCTAGGGCCCATCCGGCCCAACCCACTGATGAGCCCTTTTGACGAAGGCAAGATCATATATCCAGGAGGAGGGAATGTACTTACCTTTCTGCTCACAGTGAGGTTTCTATGATGCACATACATATGTAAAGACAAGTGTGAGCAAACAAGCCTTAAAGTTGTTTTAGGGAAAAGAAAAGTAACTTTGTGTCTACCCTATCAATAATAAGTCTTAGAATAGTCTTTAGAATTTTAGAATAGGAAGTTGATTTGGTGGAGCATATTAATAGAAAAACTTGAATTATCCCCCTTTGACTGTTACGCTACTTTTTTTTAACAGTCAACTAGCCCTGAAAATGGATGGCGCTTGAGCATCGATCCTATACTGGACCGTCGCAGCAATACTAGCTTTTTCTGGGAGCCATGCAGTGACGAGTAGGAGGGCTGCCGTGGTGAGCACTGAAGCCTGGCGCGTGAGTGTGGGTGGAGCCGCCACAGGTGCAGATCTTGGTGGTAGTAGCAAATATTCAAAAACTCTTTTTGACAGTTTTAAAAGTGACAACGAATAAACAATCACAAACAAATATAGCACCATGTGCTAATGCATTTCCAACGTCTTTGGATTTGCTTTCTTTACCTTTTCCTTTAAACAGCCTTTGTTTGCTGGTGACAATACCAACTTGGCAATTTTACCTCATTTTGTAATATCTAGACCAGTGTACTGATTGCCAACCCTATTGCTGTGATGATACTAAAAATGGAAATGCCCAGAGTACATTGTGCTGAACCTTTGGCTATTTAATGGTTTCAGACATACAATCACTGAAATATTTCTTTTTATTATTTACAATTTTGATTAACATTTACCATCAATATTCTTTTAGCAAACTAACATAAACACTACTTTAAATCTTGGAAGTAATTTTATTTTCAAAAAAATTCCTTTGGAATGGGAACTCTTTGGAATGTGAATCTTAAACAACAAGAGGACCAGTGATCTTTAGGAGTCAGCATGTCAAATAAATTGGTGCAACATTCACCATGAGATAAAAGACATAATCAGTGCATTCATTCCTACTGAATTTCATTTTAATCTGCTCAGCAGTTTAGGAGATGTTGTTTAAAGATTTTGTTATTTTTAGTGCCTGCAACAATCTTGGTTGGTGGACCAAAATGATTTTAGCTATTTTTGTGCAGTATACCCGATGATTATTTCTAATGAGTTTCATTAAAATCTGCTCAGTGGTTTAGGAGTGATGTCATTTAAAGCAAAAGTTGACAACGCACAACGCAAAACAGACAAAGACTGATCACAACACCTCATCTGAGCAAGAAGTACTCAGGTGAGCTAATATGAAAACTAGTGTGCAGATAAGGTGAAACCTATAATTCAAGGGCAGTAACTCCATACCAATAAATCACATACCTTTTAACTTGAAGGGGAGAGCCATTGGTGGAATGATCCATGCATTGATCTCATTTCTCACAGTATGCACTTCTGCCTTGGGAACAATTGCTTTATTGCCGTAATCTATATATAAAACTTCTGCCATTTCTTCACCGTCCCGCTCTGTTAAGTGGGTGCACCATGTCCTGTATAAAAATACTGAACACTCAGTTAAACCCTATAGCAATGAAACATCTTAAACCCATTACTTCATGAATATTCATGAATAAATTAATGACTTGACGAATACTAATTTACCAGAATTTTATATGGTATGTGAAACACTGTATTTGTCTTTGCTGTGCAGATTGCACAAGACTTGAGCTACAGCATTGCATGAACAAACAAAGGAGACCCGGATCAGACAGCTCCTGGAGGAAGCTGCTTAATCAGGGTCTGCTTCATTGTCAATGTACTACTTACATACTTTATACACTACAGGGGTTTCCTTAAGAATCAGAGTAGAAGGCTACTTTTAAATTGTATGAGGCAGGGGGTGGGGAGGGGGACCTACGTTTTCTTGTGATTTTTTTTCATATTCTTTGAATTATTCCCATTTCTTTTTTACAATTTGACAAATCTGAACTGGCCAGGAAAGGATTAGAGGCGGTCAAATCTGTCGCAAGCCGCCTCTTAAGGAAAACCCTCTACTAGCATACACTTTTCTGTCTAGACAGAAGAAACATGGTTTTCTTGTGTACCAATGTATTATTTTGTCATAACAGATATACATTACACAGAGAACATATATATGTCTATGTCAGGTTTTTGTATAAAAGATTATACAGTATCATATTGACACATATAAACGCATTGAGGATAAAGGACTTTTTTTTTTAAATTGTCCCTTCCAAGTAGAAAATTTGAAATGATATATCATGACTTTGAATAAATAATTAAGGACCAAGATTGGGCCAAAAATGTGGCCTTTGGGGTGTTCACAAGTTTTTTTTTTAGGATTTGACCTAGTGACCTAATTTTTGACCCCCATATGACTCATTTTCTAACTTATCCAAGATTACATTGAGGCAAATATTCTGACCAAATTCTGCAAAGATTGGATTAATAATGTAGCTTCTAGAGTGTTCGCAAACAAACTGTTAACACCACATGACAGATAATGGCCACACTAATAGCTCACAATGAGCATGTTGTGCCCAGGTGAGCTAAAAATGTCAAAACATGTAAATATGCACTGATTTAAAGTAAAATACAATAATAATCAAAATGCTAATAAATTACTTTTCAAACTTAACCAAGACAGGCATATAGTGGAAATACCTGTCATAAATATAAATATGGACATGCTTGAAATCATACGCTCAAATGATTTTTTTGCTAACCATGAATATGAGAAAATGAATATTAAATCAAACATGGCCCTTAAATTAATTATGATTAACAGAATGATTACTAAGGAACAGTCATATTTTACCTGTACCAAGCTCCCTGGAACATAGCAACACAACGTCCAAGATTTGCTATAGGGAAAATCTTGCAGTGATCACTCTGTATTTTATCTGAGATCTCCTGAAGTCTTGTAAGTGACATGTTGTCCCCATGTACTGACTACATCATAGACAAACAACTTATTTGTTTAAACCATTCAAACAGGATACAAATATGCAATACTAGATGGAATTTTAATGTTCAATGTTAATGTCATTTTCAAAGACATATACAAGAAAAACGTCAAATGACGTGAAACCAGGGTTTCAAACAAAACTATTTTAAGTAACAGTGACCTTGACCCTATTGACGTTAAAATCAATCCAATCTTCCTCTTCTCATAAGGTATCTATATACAAAATCTGATAATCAAAATCTCTCCTAAAAGAAGTTATTTGATGGAAATGAAAAATCTATTTTAGTTATATTAGTGACAGTGACCTTGACCCTATCATCCTGAAACTCAATCCCAATCTTCCTCTTACTGTATCTACCTGCTAAGTATGAAAACTGTATCTCTATTCTAATTGGAGAAATTTTGTTAATGAAATGTTTCATGCCTGCCTATCTGCCTGCCTAACAACGTACCCCATACTTATAACCAGGATTTTTGTTGAAAACCTGGTAAATTTATTACATGAATTTTAATGATTTTTATTTTGAATAAAATCATTATACAAACACAGATATAATGTTCTCAAGTTCATATATGTTCTGTAATTAGGTTATAGAATATGCAACAAATGAGACCAATTTATATTACAGGGATACATCATTATAAAATAGCTGAAAGGTGCTATGGTGTTTGACATTTGGGGCAAGTTGCTCTCATAAAGGGCTTCAATGTCAAATATTCCTGCTTTCTTTATGCTTTTGTAACAATTTTACTCTTTTATAGCACAGAAAGTGTTTTCAAGATGGCATCTAATGTAGATAATACTTACCTTCCATATAAAACAAATATCAATCTGTAAGATTTAGCAGATAAGTTCTACATTAACTGGCACATGAAAACTAATTTTTTAACTCCAAACAGAAACGACAAACAAAACTTTTTGTATTTCCACATTTAATGAGCAATTAAGTAATATCCATTCCGAAATTGACAAGAGGGCCAAGATGGCCCTAGATCGCTCACCTGAGAAAAGTATCATTCATTGCCTGTACAAAACAGATTGCTTCAGAATTAAGATGATGAGGTGAAACAATGTTCAGGAATTTTCTGACCCCATCCACAAAAGATATCATCATGACAAACATTCTGCCAAATTTTGAGGATGATTGGACCAAAAATGTTGCCCTCAGAGTATAAACAAGATTTTTCTAAGATTTGACCTACTGACCTACATTTCTATCCAGCCCCACCCATTTTCAAACTGGTTCGAGATATCATCATGACAAACAATCTGACCAAGTTTGAGGAAGATTGCATCAAAACTGTGGCCTTTAGTGTGTAAACAAGATTTTTCTAAGATTTGACCTATTGACCTACTTTTTGGTCCAACCTGACCCATTTTCGAAGGGCTCAAGATATCATCAAGACAAACATTCTGACCATGTTTGAGGAAGATTGGATTAAAATTGTAGCCTCTAGTGTGTAAACAAGATTTTTTCTAAGATTTGACCTACTGACCTACTTTTTGATCCAACCTGACCCATTTTCGAAAGGGTTCAAGATATCATCAAGACAAACATTCTGACCAAGTTTGAGGAAGATTGGATCAAAACTGTGGCCTCTAGTGTGTAAACATCAAAATTGTTGACGGACGACGGACGACTGACGACGGACGACGGACAATCAAGTATCCCAAAAGCTCACCCTGAGCTATGCTCAGGTGAGCTAAAAATCCACAATCTTGTCGGCCATATTTGTTTACAATGTTACTGCGTAAGGCATCTTTGAAGAGAACCTCCCTCTGCCTTGAAACTTATTTTTGCAACATTCCCTTTCATTCAATCCAGTGAAAAGTACATTGAAACTATTTGTGTGATGAACTTGCCCCAGGTATTAAGGTAGTGGGTTCAGATCCTGTTTGGGGCAGGGCCAACCCTAGAACTATCATGAGGGAAGTAAGAACTTGTTACCCAGATGACGTGATCCATGTAATTAGCTGTATGACAAAATTAGATCGAAATACTGTCAGAGCAACGACAAATTCCAACAAAATAACCAAATTAACATGATATAAATAAGCTTAAAGATTTTACTATAAACATTACTGCATTTAACTATGACTTTATTGATTGAAACTTTGAAATTAACTATGTTGCATATATAGAAACTTTGGGTTCATACAAACATTTGCTAAAATCCCTTAATATCACCCACAGACAGGTATTTTATCTCTTGCAATATCATCAGTCGACAAATAATCGTCTCTGTGTGGTTAAGAATTGGCTGAGTTTCATGGAGAAACTTTTCGTTTTTCTGTTTTCATGATCAAAAGTGTTCCTTGGAACACCTGTGTCAACTGCTGAAAGAAGTGTCAGAAAAAGTGTGTCAAAGTTTAACAGACAGACAGACAGACAAACAGAGAAGTGATCTTTACAGCAGGTGACACAAATATCATGTTACAATAAGACAAGGTGTGACACGACTGGCAAATTAGCTCCAGATAGTTGACTGATCAACACTTACATCATGAATGACCTGTGCCCAGAACATTTTGCTGCTTTCCACATGTGTGATCATCACTCTTGCCTTGCTACCCATGGGCAGGATGCACCTCTCATCTCCACGGAGACGGGACACGATCTTCCCATATATAATCAGTGTGTCTGTGAGGCGATGGTTTGTGAAGCCTTTTTGCTGCTGGTTTTCAGGCCTTTGTCGAGTCTGGATGGGGTAGCCACCATAACCGCCTCGGCCCGGCTGGTCTGTCTCGCACCAGGGGTCAGTGTCCTGAAGGTTGAGGCTGGCTATGGAACTACTGAGAGATGCAGCTTGTGAAGTTCCTGAAACAACCGCACCTTTAATTGTGTAACATTCAATCAATCACATACATATAAATAAAACTGCCATATAAGAATAATTTACCTCATGTACTGTGACTTAATCTTTTGGTTGATATTGTTTCAAATTCCAAATTCCAATACCATTTTCTTTTCCAAATGTTAACTCATTTTCATATGTACCTTCAAAATTAAAATAGATTGCTCCTATTTTCCATTAACCTTTCAGGAATAATATCTACTCCAACCATTTAGATTGAAGATAGGCCATCTTATTAGTTGGGAGGTTAGAGTTTCCCCAAGTGGATTCCATCCCCAACAATGACAAACTACAGTTGTTAAAAATGGTGCTAATAAATTGTCCTTTGCTTGGCACTCAACATTTCAGTTTGGTTCCAAGACTGATTGGCCTGGAGTCAGTATCATGTAACTTGGTGTAACATCATCCCATTTGTCTAAGGCATACTTTCAGATTGAGGCAGCACTATCAGTATATTAGTCTATTTTAGAATTATTCATTAATGTCTGATATCCTGTTGATGGGATGTTAAACTCGAGCAAACATTTACAACATTTATAATATAAACTCTATGTTCATTTGTAAGTATTGTAATCTAACTTACCTCTGACTGACACTTTCCTCTCAGAATCACCTACAACATGTAATTATATACTCACTGATGGTAATTAATCCTTAACTTTAATTAGACTCATTCTGATGCACTGGCAAACAGACCAGACCCACATCAGACAGGTCCTAACTCACAGAAAGGCCTATACTGCCCTACAACAAACTCCTTTCTTACATAAACTATTTTACTATCTCTCCAGCAAGACTTGATGAAGCTGGAGTAATGTTTATCTTTCCATGAAGTTTTAGAGGCATAAACAAATGTATCAAAATCAACACACCCAAATGGACAATACACTTTACACTGACATTATCATTTTCAATCAAAGAGTTCTCAAAGTCCTATGTGAAAGTAGTTGATAGCTACAACCTTTTCAAAACAAAAATGCTACAATTACATGTATGCAAATGAGCAAAAATCTATGTCTAACAACAGAAAAATTAATCCATTTTATAGCAATATGCCATTAAATTGGTAATTTATTTTTTCATTTTCACATTAAGCATTGTTTTCTTATTTTCACAAAAATCTGTTTGACTTTTATCATGTTAAAGTGACCTTTTAGAGGGGACCAGTGTGAAATTTTCTGCATAAATAAAATGCTACTATGGCACATGACCCCCTATTTTTCCAGTCACGATTAATCTCTCAACAAAACTCATGTTTGAATAAAATTACCCAATAAAAGTGGTTAACATCCTTAATCCTTTCCCTCATAGAGGACACCATGAAAAGACCTATGCGAACATCATAAAACCAGATCAACCTGCGAGTAACTCGCAGGCTGATCAGGTTTTATGCTGTTTGCTGCTCCTCAGTGGTCTGGAAATGAGGATTTTGTAATTAAATTTGGTACGGTTTAACTGTGGTTTTCTGCAGATCAGGCTTTATGTGGTACCTATTGAGTGCGTCAAAATGAGTCTGTATGAGGGAAAGGGTTAAACACAACTGTGCCATTCTTCATAGAGCAAACTCTCAACCATTTAAACTCTTCTATTGTAATGACAAAACCGCATAATTATTAGCCCTGAGAAATAAATGTTTTACAGTATTTTTACATTGTGTTAAATTTATGTAACTGCCATATATTTTGAAACCAAAATTCTATTAATTCTACAAATTGTATTTATTTATTTTAATATTTGGTAACTACACTCAGTCTATTCCTTCAGTTAAAACATATAATTCACTTCTGTTATCAATACATGTACAACAACTGTTGGACTCAAACAAATCAGGATCTGAAAATGGTATATTCAAAAATGCAAAGCTTTATTGGTGAAAAACATGCAATAAAATTAGGCACAGAGGAGGAGAAACATTTATCTGCTAATGATGACCATTGTAGAAACACTAGTAGCAAAGTTTCAAAAGCTTGGGAAGAAAGCAGGGCAAGGGTTAACCCTTTCCCTCATATAGACTCATTTTGACGCACTCAATAGGTACCTCATAAAGCCCGATCTGCAGAAA
>CM037780.1:72154208-72173795 GCA_021229015.1 Solen grandis | reverse complement strand
AGTTGATAGCGCTTTGTTGACATGGCAATATCTGGAGTTGGACTACGGACAATGTCATCCATAACTAGCCAGGCAGCAATTTTCGAGGACCAAGTTCTCGAAAAATATTTCAATCATAGGAGTTTGAAGTTCTGTCAATAAATAAGTATAATATAGTAAAAGATAAAAGCCCCGTATATAATAAAAAAACAAACAAACGTAGTTTAGTTGGGGAAAAGGCTTTGTACTCCCTGTCCTTTTTTATGCAGTATACGGGACTAAATTTTTACTATATTAATTATTTATTGAAAGAAATTCCTGTGTTTCAGTTTAATGACGGGTTTAAACTCAAACCCCTACTGCATCGATTGGTCATATTTGAGAAAAAAATCATATGTATTAACATTATGCTAAGAGACATATCCATATAATGACCTTTGGTGGGTATACTCGTATTGTTCGAAGAAATAGGTTCAATTTTCGTTACTCGAGACGTTAATGGGAAAAAACAAAAACAAAAAACTAGCTCCGCTCCGTTATTTCATATGACTATAATTTCCCTCTCCATGCACTTACTTCGCAAAACAACACATGCTTTGTCTTTTACGCAGTAAAATAGATCCATTACAGTAGACAATTGATCTGGTTTTAAACAACTGTTATATTTGTGAAACAGCGGCATGCATAGATTAGTGTTCTTCCATCACCTTTAACATTTCATCTTAAATGTGTAAAGATGATGGGTGAAGGAAATGTCGACATTTGTTTTATAACTCTACACGTGTGACATATAAAGAAATACGAAACGGTTGAAATTATTTTGATACATCGAAAAAAAAAACAAGAGATAAAGTATATGATCAATATAGTTCGTGAGACGTGAATAATTAAAATTCCAATAATATCTTTTTAATATGATTAAATTTAAGTGACAATGGGGTGTGCATTTCTTTTTAATTTCGTTGGGGTGATTTTAGTAACATTATGTTGTAACTTGATTTCCAAAAAAGCTGTAAATATATAAATATATAACCTCCACTCTGTACTTAATAGCGAAATTCAACAAAACTTGAACTGAAAAGATGGGATCAGCAATAAAAATAACTTCAGTCGCTGGGGGGGGGGGGGGCGGGTTAAAGTTACATCGACATAATATCTGTAATATCTGACTAAGTCTTCTTGAGACAGAAGTACTGCTGCCACACTGCAGTATCACGCCGTAAACATGTGACATGATGCCACACTCAGTTATTTATCCTGACACCGGGCCAACCAGTCCTGGAACTAACCTTATATATTTTAAACGATTTTGGTATGCCGCAGTTCGGTATCAAACTATTAAGGCGTACGATCTATTCACACGACCATCGACGAGTTAATGATAATTCTATAGTCCTCTATTCAATTTATACATTGATGTCCTAAAATGTTGTATACAACATGTACATGTAAAATGAACACAGTTCGTCCATCTGATCTCATTTCATTTGGGGCGTCCGTCGACAAGCGGTTATGGTCAATAACATACAATACTAACATACTAATAATAACTCAGATGCTGGTGATATCAATGACGATGGAATTGTTAATAGTGACGAGTGTATGGAACCTTGCTTAATGATCATATCTTATTACTAGAAATACGTAATGCCTTAATATCTGCTAATAAGAGCAACGCATGTGGTATTGTTAATATCCCTGTTGAAGTATTAAAAATGATGCTTCTATCTAATTTCTCCATGTGTTGTTTAATATTTGTTTTGATAAAGGTATCGTTCCTCCCTCAGGAGTAAATGTATAAAAAAAATCCCATGTCAAAATCGTCTACAGCTGACAAAAGAGACCCTCTCTCTTATAGGAGTATTTCTCTTGCATCATCTATGTATAAATTAAATTGTCATGTTTTAAATTGTAGACTCACCAAATGGTCGGAGGATAATGATATTTCTGCGGAAGAGAAAAATGATTTTTGAAAGGGTAGAAGCACGACGGATCATATCATGTCACTGCACACTATTTTGACTATAGGAAGAAGTCTCGTAAATCTACTTATTGTGTTTTTATCGATTTTAGAAAAGCCTAAGATACTATAAATAGAAATATGTTATGGAACAGGCTATCTAAATCAGGTATTAGAGGTAAACTGTTAACAGCTATTAAGTCCCTATATAAATCTGTATCTTCCTGTATTAGAATTAATTCGTACAGAACAGAATGGTTTGATGTAGGCTGCGGCTTGAGGCAAGGCTGTTTGTTATCTCCTAAACTTTTTAATATTTTTCATTAATGATTTATCAGTTTACTTTAATGCATTCGAAATAGGAGTGCCTGTTGATGATGAAAAAGTTTGTATAATGTTGTATGCTGATGACATCGTTTTAATGGCTGAATCCGAAGATGAACTTCATTTTCTATTAACCGCCTTAAGTAAATGGTGTTCTGTAAATGATATGCATGTTAATTTCACCAAAAGTAATATAGTCAATTTTAGACCTAATTCCGTGGCTCATACAAACTATCAGTTTGCGTGTGTTTCCAGCCAGTTAACCTTTGTGGATAGCTATACCTTGGAGTAGTTTTTCATGAGCATCTATATCTCATTGTTAATCCCCCGCCGCGAAGCGGGAGGGGGGTTATAGGAATGCCCTTCGTCCGTCCGTCCGTCCGTCAGTCCGTCAGTGTGTCCGAAACATTTTCGTGTCCGCTCCATATCTCATGAACGCTTGGACACATTTTCTTCAAACTCGGCTAAAGTGTTGGCTGATGTGCAGAAGGCATGTGGAAGGAATTAAGGTCAAATTTATTTTCGTGTCCGCTCCATATCTCATGAACGCTTGGACACATTTTCTTCAAACTCGGCTAAAGTGTTAACCTCATTGAGCTGATGTGCAGAAGGCATGAGGCAGTCACGCTGGCTCAAGGTCAAGGTCATACTTGAAGGTCAAATGTTTTTTCGTGTCCGCTCCATATCTTATGAACGCTTGGACACATTTTCTTCAAACTCGGCTAAAATGTTAACCTCATTGAGCTGATGTGCAGAAGGCATGAGGCGGTCACGCTGGCTAAGGTCAAGGTCATACTTGAGGTCAAATGTTTTTTCGTGTCCGCTATTATCCCTTGCCTTACACAGACCACTTCTTGACCTGGATTGCACTTCCACAGTGATTTATTGTACTCGGTAAATAATAGTATGTCATGTTCACAATCATACAAATTATGTCATGATATATAAAGTTTTTAATTGAGTTACACATGTATTTTGTGGTTACCTAACACATCCTATACTTCACTGATGTTCACTTTTTGTACTGTTTCCCATGTAAAACTTGTCATTAAACTTTTAATATATGTGCCTCCGAATTCTGAGATTCATACATAACTCCGGAAAGTTAAATTGTCTTAAACTGATCTTCTATGTCTGCTACAACCATGCCAGGTTAAGGTGAACATAATCCTATGACCAAACAAATTCTAATATTTGGCCAGCGGCGGGGGATATAGCTGTCCTTTGGACTGCCTTGTTACTGTTAAGGCTGTAACCCAGAGTGCGCATTAGGTTTGCTCATCGCAAAATGTAAAAGTATTGGTTGTCTCCCCTACAATGTATTTACAAAGTTTTTTATGACTGTCGTTAGTTACAGTTCTCCTCTTCGGGGATTTCGCTCATATTCCTGTTTTGAGGCTGTTCACAACAGGACACAAAGGTTTTTCCTTGGGGTTGGCAATACACACCAAATAGTGGGCTTGCGGGTAAAATGGGCTGGAAACGCCCGATTGTCCGTCAATGGGAGTTTATTGCTTTATACTGGTTAAAATTATCAAAAATGGAGGAAGCTAGGCTAAACAAACGTATTGCACTTTGGGCATACAGTAAGGCAAATCGGTCATGTAAAAACTGGTATTATTATGTAAAGTCTTTTTTTAATTATGAATGATTTGAACATATACCTATGTTTACAAAATCGTATGGTTGGTACATTTGGGCACGTTGTTGAGACTACTGCAATGAATAACTTTGTTAATAAATGGCAAACTTGTTTAAATAATATTATTGGGCCATCTGGACAAGGTCGTAATAAACTAAGACTGTACAGGTCTGTGAAATCTGATTTTAAAGCTGAACAATGTTGTAATATAATGATTTTTACCACCTGCTCATCGATCATCTTTCAGTAAATTTAGATTACGAGTGGCCCCAATCCGTATTGAGACTGGCTGTTATGAAGGCTTGAGTGAAGAAGCTTGATTTTTTCCATTTGTAATGACACCTCAGTTTAAAGTGAGCTGCATGTTTTATTTCGTTGTCATGTTTATGATGATTTAAGAGAGAAAATATACTCTAAGGCAACTTTATATAATAATCTGTTTGCGGAAATGCACGATTTTGATAAATATGTATTTCTGTTTTTCAATACAAATTCAACGATTTTAAGATTATGTGCCAAAACCTGCAAGAATATTTTAGATAGACAATGTTTTTTACTATATAAATAATTTTCCTTCTTACTATATTTGCTGTTTGTTGCACGGTATAAAGGTGTCTATGATGCTGCTGTTTGTTGCACGGTATAAAAGTGCCTGTGATGCTGCTGTTTGTTGCACGGTATAAAAGTGCCTGTGATGCTTCTGTTTATCATGTTTTAAGCAGCCTTCTCTGTATCGATTTTATATCATTTTACGTGTTTAGTTAGTAACCGATAAGTTTGTAATATTTTTCTGCGCTCAGTTATTGTAAAGTGTTACTTTAATATGTAAATATTCATCTCTTATAATTCCATATAGAATGACATTGTACTAACTCAAACGTTGTTTTGATTTTGTAATTATTTTCATGTTTGTACAATGATGAGATGTAAATAAAGACACTACCATACAACAACTCAGCTCCTTGGGGCCCATACCGCTGTGGTTCAAATACTAGTCTGTGTGCTTCCGGTTTTTCGTATGGAGAAGCCTTCCATGTGGCTTTCAAAGGGTCAGAAAGTTGTAGCCGTGTGTCCCGTGTGTCTGAGGTAATTAACGTGGGTTCTCTGAGGTACGAGTATACCATTAAAATGAAACAGGGTCGAAACGATGTTTAATTGCATTTTATCAGACAGATACTCATTTTCCTGGTTCAATATTTACGTATTTTAGGAAGAGACACACGTTTGGTCGCAAGAAAAAAAATGCCAAACCGGTTGTTGAGACAGAATTCAATATTCAAGGAAAACCATTAATTGCTGTCCATGGATTTATTTATCGGGTAAAAGCAATGCCTTTTCATGAAAATGACGTGCATGAAAGGGACATCAAACAGCTTCTGTTGGGATTGAATTCACAAATTTCATTTCCGAAATAACGAGAAACATATAAAAGTGTGTAGTGCGTGCGAGGAGGGGATATCAGCTAGCTTCATTACGACTGAAGTCACACATTTCAGTTCCGAAACAACATATAATTGTGAAGCGCGCAATATTTCTAATGCATGTAATTATAAAGTGGCTTTATATTTGTTGCAACTGAATTTCTCATTAAGAGATTTTTTTTTAAACATGAGTTTTTTATTTTCAAAAAAGTTTTAAAGCGACTTTGATATCCATTTCTGGATATTCAAAGTAAACGTATGTTTATATGGCGGAACTGTCTTGTGTCACGCACGACTCCGGATCATGGGATCTGTAGTTTGAATCTCGCTTAGCTATATAAATGGGTTCATGCGAGGGATATTAAGGTAACGCATGTGCCTTTCTAGCGCCATACGGGATTTGCAATTGTACACAAAATGTAATTCGGCTGATCGAGCACAACGTAGAAAATAGACATATACAGTACGCGTTAACTGGACTATGATTAAAACAGGACCAAAAGAGCCGGCACGGTTCCTGATACGGGTTTTAATTGCTTTCCGTGCCTATAATTTTGTAAAGGAAAAATATTTATATTATAGATATGTCTCTCGTCTTTTCTTGATATCGTCTTTGATAATGAGTATGACAGATGTCATTATATTTTTTCGGTATTTAAAATTCACTTTTGGTTTTTTATCAGCGTAGTGTTATATTGTACATACACAAAATCAAGTACATTGGTACTTGCCGTTTTCGTACTTACACTTTTTTCTGCTAACAATAATAACAACATTCGAGTTTGGGGACACGGGTTGTAAAACAGACTACAACACATTATTCTTTATTGTTGTTTTTTTATTTTATTTTTTCATTTTTTGTTTTTTGTTTTGTTTTTGTTTTACCAATTAGTCCTATTGTAAATATGCCAGTACGAAAACCAGTAGATGCGAACCTCATTTATAGGAACACTCTCAAAATGCAAATATTACATCAACTTCCCGTAACGATGAAGAATCACGCCAACATTCGTCTTTCGGTCCGATTCATTAACGCTTGCGTCAAAAGTTTCTTATCCTTATTTTATTTTACTTATCCAATTTGTTTAACTTATTAAATTTATTTATTGTCATTATTTTGCCTTTAAAATATACAAGTCGAAAAAATATACCACGGATGAGCCTAATTTAAAGTTAGCTGTGAAATTACAATGGCATATTTAATTAACTCGAGGTCATACGAGACGTTTGTGTTATTGTTAAATTCAAAGTACATACATGCGTAAGTTAGAATTCTTGTATGTCCTGCAAGGGAGGAAAATCAGACAGAATATTCTAGGCTTGACAGGAATTACCTCACCTCGTTCAGTGCTGCCTCAATACAGTATCACACCGTAAAGAGTTCACCAGACACCGGGTCAATCAGTCCATAAACTATACCCTCACGAAATTCCTTTTTAACCATGTAGATCACCTCCTGTTTATTAATTCAGTTTCTCTGCATTTAGGCTTCATATACGTACACCCGCAACACATACTAGAGTTCATGAAAACTGATTCCTATTTGCTTTTAACAGCTCAGAGCCACCCATTAGATTTCAATATTTTTTCTTGGTTTGACGTCCCATGATCAGTAATTTGGAGACTGATAAGATAAGTATAGTGCTACCACGTGCAATGTCGTACACAATACAACCACTAGTCACGATTCTACACACGCGCGTTCATACACAGGGCAATCGAGTTGATGTCCTACATTCAGCCAGCATGGCACTTTGATATACTGTACTCATTCGAAACACATCAGGTAATTCCGTCTTACATCATACAATCATTTGTCACCCAGGTGTTCCTGATTGATACTGTACCCTGAAATCCAACTCACGACCTTTCTCACTAGGCCTCTCGATACCACTGAAATCCAACTCACGACCTTTCTCACTAGGCCTCTCGATACCACTGAAATCCAACTCACGACCTTTCTCACTAGGCCTCTCGATACCATTGGGGGCTCATCCGCATGAATAAAAAGAAGACTGATGTGAGAGCCCTTGTAGCTTTCAGTTGTAGTTTCGGAGGTTGTCAATGTGACTGGAACATCAGCTAATAAGGTCAAGAGTTGTGACCTTTATGATATAGAAATGAAAGATTTCACTTTGCTTATACTCTATCATCTCCATTTCTTAAGCAATGGGCTTCAAACTTCATAACAATGAATAAACACAATCACTCGTGCAAGTTCGAGTATGGATAATAATGGCCATATAAATGTCAGAGTTTTACTTTTTTTACACCCTAGCATTTCTATTTTTAAATAATAATCTTCAAACTTCTTGACAATGTTCACAGCCATAATCTCTTTGTTCAATTTTGGCTGGAATCGGCTGATTAGGTCAGGAGTTACGGCCTTTGAATATAAAAAAAATGTCAGATTTCATTTTGTTTTGTCAGATTTCATTTTGTTTATACTCTGGCATCTTTATTTCTTAAGCAATCATCTTCAAACTACATGAAAATGTTTATGGCCAAACAATCGCAGCCAAGTTCGATCATGGATATTATCGGCTGATTTGGTCAGGAGTTGTAGCCATCGTATTATAAAAGAAATGCCAGATTTTTACAGTCTAGCATCTGCAATTATTAAGCAATTATCATTTAACTTGTACACATCGATAATGGCAGCAATATCTCCGTGAGGTTTTATTAAGGCTGATATTGGACTGATAGATCTTGAAATATTATAACATTGCTCATATTTGCCATTTTTATACTCTTCGTTTCATAAGCAGTGTAGGTAATGTTTCTCATGTGAGCGATGCAGGGCCATTTTGTTTTAAATAAAATAGCCTATTAATTCATCGTAATGGAAGAATATCAGTCAATCGAACTTAGCCAAGGGATTATAGCCAATAACATTGCCCGCAAATCTTATCAAAATCGTTTCTATGTACCGGTATGCATATGCTTGAATGTTACCAAAATGGGACTTTTTTTATAATTCAAGGGCCATACCAGCAGATTTAAACACGGCAGTATCAGCTTTAACCAAATATAAGGGTGCGAATTTTGCCACAAACATGGCAGTGATCTACTGATATTAAATTGACAATGCGCATTTTCTCAGTTATATAAGGGTTATTTAAGGGTAACAGTGTTAACTTTCATTTTTCACCAGGTTCATACTTCAAGAGTAATGGTGCAGTTAAACCCGGCCATAAACATTTTCTCCAGGTTGCAGCATTAATCAAAATTGTTCCATACATACAGATGCTGGTATGGAAGAGAAATTTGACATTTTTGGATATTACCCAGACATACTGGTGCCATATTTAGCCTAAGTCGAATTTGTTAATATCTTATGACCCCATACATAGCTCCCAAGTCTGACCAGGAAATGATGATGCAGTATCGTTTATTTATCGGTTGTATACAGCGGACATCCAATGCACGCATTAGCTCAACTTGAGTGGGCTCAAAAACTCACCGTTGAAGGGCCCATACATTCATACTGAAAGGTAGGTATGAAATAAAACAAAATAGCCTTTTTTTCATTCCATGACTTTAATAAAATGATTGCATAATGAAATTACATTAGACAAATAATCCATTTCAAAATAAATAATTTTATTGCTTTTTACAGAAATCACATCTTTATTAATTGGAATTTCAAGCAAGCACATATAACAAACATGCACACAGAAATTGAACACTTACGATATAGTAATACATGATACCAATGCGTTGTTTGACATAAACAATGCTTGTTCTTAATCTCTCAAAATCAAGGATCCATTTTCCCTTAACATCCCTAATTTACTCAAGACAGCTTTTCCGCTTTTTTCCCCATTAAAATCTGAAAAAACTAAGATCGGAGTATTTCATGTATGAGAATAAGGCAATGATATGGAGTAAATCTACCATTACAAAAGTATGCAATAGCTCATAAAATGCTTTAAATACTTAATCGAACACTTAACTTGGGATATAAAAAATTGCAATTTAGTAAAATGGATGGTTGATTTTTTTTTTATCAGAAAGATATAAATGAGAATCTTGGGAATGGACAATTCACTTAACTATCTTTTGTTTTGAATAGATAGCATCCACACAAAATATATTCATGAACAATTCAATGACAAAACAAACCATAGTACAACTTACAGCTTCATCACTTGAATGAATAAGTTATAGACATTCAGACTATGCACGTTTATAGAATTTCTAACTACAATAACCGGGTATTCATGATGAAAGCTCAGAAAAGGTATCTTGTTTGCATTGATTTGTATCTTAAAAGTGTTTTGTTAATTCTCTCCCAAACCTCATCATCACCTGCTGGCCTTTTCATGTCATTTCATGAAAATCTTGTACCAGAAGAATAAATATTTTGTTATAAAGATAAATGACAAATACATAGGAACATGTATACCAATCATTAACATCTAAATAAATTTAATACAAACCTATTTCTTAATTGATCAAAAATTACATTCAACCTAAAAATGCCCATATGATACAACCACACATGCCATTAGCTACAACTGTTTAAAGATATATTGCAGTGCAACTTCTTTCAAACAAGTTCATATCATCAGCACCTTACTCAATAATTCATATACACTTTACAAAAAGAAATTACACACCTTTAAACTTTACTCAGATATACAGTTAACATACATATTACTCAGATTTAATTTTACCTGTATTAGCACTACTCAGATAATTCTATGGAAAGGACAGCTTCACACTGCCATGACATATATTTATATTTACACTAATTAAGATTAACACCTTAAGTATGTTCCTGAATTGAAGGACAGCTTCACATAACTGAAAATTCAAATCTACTTACACTATTCAAAACAACTTAATTCCTGAATTGAAAAGACACCTGACTTAATCATTGCACTATTCTTACACAACAAGAATCATTCAATCAAGAGGTTGCTAGAGTTATCTGACTTTTGGCCAATTATAACAAAAAGTCCTCGTAATGGCGATCAATGCCACCAGTTTAAGGTTTTCCAATCCTAATAGCCATATTCCATATCTTGCCACTGGATGGTAATATTTCTATGAAACTTTGTCACTCTGAAAATATTTCACCATGAGTTTTTTCAACTTGTATCTAATTTGGGGGAGATAGTTTGCATAAAAGTTAACATGAAGCCATGGAAAATATCATTTTCTGTAAATATAAAATTGATAATCTAATAAAGATGCAAATTTTTTTTTTTTTTTTTTTTTTTAGTATTCAGGGGAGACAACTCATGGCAACAAAATAACTAAGGGGAGGTAATTAAAAAAAACTTCTGTCACTTGTCAATTGCTTCTATGATTACCATTGTTTGACATTTTAAAAGATTATATACATATGTATTGTTAAGTTATATGCATGACTTTGATGGAATTGATTGCTTTTAGGTTGGAAGGCCTTAATTTCCCTAAATATAATATTAGATAATAATTTTCCAAATATGTCTAAAAAATAGAAGCCCTAAATTTAGATTTTGTATCTACATTCACCACTCTAATGGCCAACCAAATCATGCTGTCTGTCTAAGAACAGACAGACATCTACAGATCCTATTCATTGGGTATAAAAAATGGGCAAGAATAGTGGACCTTCACAGAGTTATTATGTACCTATCACAAAAAAGTTTAACATTTCACCTATATTGTTATTTTCTTTGTCATAAAAACATTTCCCTTTGATGTACATGGTACTATCTGCCTTATGTAATTAACTGCAACAAAAACATTACCACAATCAACATTGCTGTCACATCTCTATACAACAGCATTTGATCAACCTTTCTTTTACAGTTAATTACTTACAGTATTAGGCCATTTTTGAAAAAAAAATGAAGTTTGGCAACTCAAACTATTTAAGGTGTGGATCTCTTTGAGGTTCTCCTAGCAACAACAGTCATACATGGATCCAACTTTAAATTTTTAAAACAACATAAATGATTAAACAACACATCTAAATTCCTAAATTACATAAATCCAACAAGGAACATAAAAAAAGTATCAAACAATATTTAGTCACTTATTTTCAAACTAATAAAGTTGCCTTGATACTCGTTGTTTCAAATCGTGGCTAGAACAGAGTACAGTATATCCTTCGACATATTAATACTGGAAGTGTATGAGTCTGAACAAACATTGCCTGTGTTTATATGGTATTATACAAGTGCTCAAACAACTTCAAATAAACAATAACAACAAATGAGTGCAATGAAGATCAACAAGAGGGCCAAGATGGCCCTAGATCGCTCACCTGAGAAAAGTATCATTCATTGCCTGTACAAAACAGATTGCTTTAGAAATTAAGATGATGAGATGAAACAATGTTCGGAATTTTCTGACCCATCCACAAAAAATATCATCATGACAAACATTCTGCCAAAGTTTGGGATGATTGGACCAAAAATGTGGCCCTCAGAGTATAAACAAGATTTTTCTAAGATTGACCTATGACCTACATTTCTATCCAGCCCCACCCATTTTCAAACTGGTTCGAGATACCATCATGACAAACAATCTGACCAAGTTTGAGGAAGATTGCATCAAAACTGTGGCCTTTAGTGTGTAAACAAGATTTTTCTAAGATTTGACCTATTGACCTACTTTTCGGTCCGGCCCTGCCCATTTTCGACTGGTTCGAGATACCATCATGACAAACAATCTGACCAAGTTTGAGGAAGATTGGATCAAAATTGTGGCCTCTAGAGTGTAAACAAGATTTTTCTAAGATTTGACCTACTGACCTACTTTTTGATCCAACCTGACCCATTTTCGAAAGGGTTCAAGATATCATCAAGACAAACATTCTGACCAAGTTTGAGGAAGATTGGATCAAAATTGTGGCCTCTAGTGTGTAAACAAGATTTTTCTAAGATTTGACCTACTTTTGATCCAACCTGACCCATTTTCGAAAGGGTTCAAGATATCATCAAGACAAACATTCTGACCAAGTTTGAGGAAGATTGGATCAAAATTGTGGCCTCTAGTGTGTAAACATCAAGATTTTTCTAAGATTTGACCTACCACTTTTGATCCAACCTGACCCATTTTCGAAAGGGTTCAAGATATCATCAAGACAAACATTCTGACCAAGTTTGAGGAAGATTGGATCAAATTGTGGCCTCTAGTGTGTAAACATCAAATTGTTGACGGCCGACGGACAATCAAGTATCCCAAAAGCTCACCTGAGCTATGCTCAGGTGAGCTACAAATGAGTGCAATGAAGATCAAAAAACTATTAACTGAACAAAATGTTGGTGTACAGCAATGGCTTGCAAGGCTTCACAACATAAATGGCCATTGAGTTTTCACAACACAATCAGCAGTTCCATAATCAACAAACTGGACATTGTCAAAATGCTTCCATGACCGTTTCTTATTTGGGTCAATTATAACACAAGTACAAGTTTACCCTGAACAAAACAATTTCTTAAACATATTCCTCCAACAATGGATACCAAATTCAAATAAATGAAGCAAATAAATGAACTTTAAAGCATTTTTTATATTTTTTTGTTTCATTGTGATCCTTAAGAAATGACTTTGGACGAACACTATATATCCCTGGACGTAATACTTAACTATAATCATAATATAAACAGACATAAAAAGCTTGGCTCACAAGATATACACTGCTATATGATCTATGTACATAATACTTGTGACCAGTGCATGGATAAATGATATGTTATCAGGACAACATCCATCCCCGGCAACACTCTCGACTTCAACCTTTACAATACACATTTTTCATACTTTATTATCATATCAATTATCTTAGTTATTAAAAAGACTGCCGTGTATTATCATCTTTATCATTATAAAGACTGCCATGTAAAAATAAAACAAAAGTGTTCTTCGGAACACATGTCACCTGCTGAAGCGTCACAGAAAAATGTGTGACAGACAGACAGACAGACAGACATGACAGAAAAGTGATCAGGAGAGAGGTTCCATTCATAAATTGGCATACTAAGGAGGACATAACCTTATTTTTATTAGTGAATCACAGTGAGATACAGAGAGGTGAAAATGGCTGTGGTAATTATCCCTATGATTTCTTGGGGGAAAACCAAAAAAAAAAAAAATTTTTCAACATTTTAAAATTAATTCTTTAATTTAATTTTCATATTTCTCTTGTATGAAAAAATTTGGATTTGAAAAAAAATTTTAAAATTTTTCTTCCTGCTAATTTTGTTCAACCCCCTTTTTTCTTCTTTGTTTACAAATTTTGTAAAACCTGGGAAAAAATTTAATGGGGAAGAAAACTTGAAAATTTAAAAGAGGGTTTAAAACAAAAAGTGATTTTTAAACCTTTAAACAACACTGTAAAAAATTTTTGCATGAACATATTTTTAATTTAGAGTTTTTAAACAGGGGGAAAAATTAATTAAGGGTTTTGAAAAAACTTCCCTTTTTTGAAGAGGTTAGTAAAAATTAACTTTTTTTTGTTTTTGTGGACTCCCCAGGGGTTTTTGCTTGTTTCTTACAAGGGGGTTTATATAAAGATACAAAGTATCCTTATTTTGATTGTGAAACTGAAACAAGATTAAAAGGTTTATTAAAAATAAAAACCGCACCCTAAAAAATTTTTTTTTTTAATCCCCTTAAAAATTTAAAAAATATATCCCATGAAAAACAAGGGTTTGAAAAAAAGGGGTGGTTTTCCAAATTTTTTGTTTAAACCCCTTTAATTTTATTTGGTTTTACAAAAGGGTTTAGAAAAATTTTTTAATTTTGGGTAGGAATTAGTTTAAATATAAAAAAAATCAGATTTTCTGGGGGAAAATTTAAAAAATGGTCAAACTTTTCCAAAAAATATAGCAAACTTTTAAACAAAGCAATAAACAACTAAATTAAAACCTTTTTTAAAAAATTAAACTTTTTTAAAAAAAAACAAAAATTTATTTTTGTTTTTGTTTTTGGTTTAACCAATTTTTTCTTAATTATTTTGATTCCAAAAATTATTAAAAAATAGCAATAAATTTTATTTTTTTAAGTCGGGGTTTTTTTGGGGGTATGCAAAAAAAAAATTTTAAATTTATAATAGGAAAAACCCCTAAATCAATAAATTTCTCCACTTTAAATAGTATTTAAAACAAAATTTCCCTTTTTAAAATTTTGGGAAAGCGTGTTTTCCAGTTGGGTTTTTTAAGGTTGATAACAACCCAAAAGGGAAATGTTAAATTTTTTTTTTAATAAATAAAAAATTGACTTAATAAAACCTTAAATGGAAACTTTTTTAAAGGAAACTTTTGCAAACGAAAAAAACCCCGGAACAAAACTGAATTTTATATGCAAATTTTTTAACCCTTTAAAAAAGGAATTAAGTGCTTTTTTTTTTTTTTTTTTAACCCCAAAAGTTTTTGCAATTTTTCCTTTTTGCCCAAATTTTGGTTTTTCCATTTTAAAATTTTAAAAACATAGAACAATTTTCCCGCAAGTTTTCTTTTTTGGGGGCCCCAAAAATTTTTTATTTGTTTAAATTTCTTTAAAAGGCATAATTTTTTCATTTCCAATTATTTTTTTTAAAAATTAATTTAAATTTTTTAAAAAAAAAAAAAGCTATATCGGGTTTATTGGGGTTTACAGGGGTTTCCCTATAGGGATTTTTAAAAAAAAAAATTTATCGTATTTTATGGGGAAAACTTTCAGTTATCGTTTTTGAGATCGTTACCGGTTTTTTTTTATTTCGGGTTAAAAAAAGAAACCAAAAAAGCTGTTATTTATAAGGCGCCCCCCTCTAAAACTTAAATTTAAAAGGAAAAAAAAAGTGCCCTAATCTCCCTTTGGTTACGGTAAAAAAGAAAAAATATAAGCAAAAACAAACCCCCCCCAAAAAAACCGAATCAATTTTCAGAAAAAAAAGAATGGGAAAAACTCAAAAAAATTAGAGCTTTTAAAAAGTGTGAATACGTGGTGCTGGTCGGAAAAAAAAAAGCCAAGTACGTGATGTCACGGTGGACCCGTGACTCTAGAAAGCACATTACACGTGACAAACAATATTAACTAGAAACTTTTAAATCTAAAACATGGCAGGGACAAATGATGGCATACATTAAAAAAAACCCGATTTTTGTTAAATTATCATATCAAAATTAAACAATAAAATCTTGAAGATTAACATGAAATTAAATTAAACCTTCCGAAAATTCTGTCTATTTAAGCGCTTCAAAATTGGAAACAATACTAACACAAATGTTTGGTTTAAAAAAAGGAAAAATAAAATTTTAAACAAAAAAAATAAAGAGGAAACAATTTAAGGATAATGGTGTGTGCTTCTTTTCATTCTAATAAATATAACTTCCTTTTTTTGGGCCTTTTGAAACATCATAAATAAATAAAATTAACAAAATGTCAAAAAACTTTGTAAATGGTAAATTTCAAGTTTAAAAAATGTAAATAACATTTCTTATTTGGGGTTGGAGCAAGAGTAAAAATATTAAATGGTTCAGAAAATTGTACAACTCATTAACATCAAAAATTTATCAGCATTTTATATTAATAGCACTTCAAGGGGGTTAAGAATACACCAAAATTTTTGAACCATTTGGTCAACCCAAAAATTAAAAAAATTAAACATTTTTTTCTTAAAATATTTAAATAAAACATAAAGACAAAAATTTTTGTATTTTCCCTGAAAAATACAAACTAAAAACTCGTATTTATGAGTATATATACATAGGGATTTTGGAAACAAAATGAAATTTATTTTATCAAGTATGTCCTAAAAATTTGGGAAATTGTTGAAGTTAATTAAAAAAGCAAGATTTTTTGTAATGAAAAATAATTGTTTTTCCTTTATTGATATTTTTTAAAAAATTTCTTTCCCTGGAGTTTTGTAAAAAATGTACTACTAATTCAATTAAATGGGCACTACTTCCTGGTGACTTTTGCTGAACTGCCTGGAGATTTAAAATTTTTTAAATTAATTATACAGGGGGGACCAATCTGAAACATTTACAGCAAAACTGTAACTTTTTGATGGAAAAACTTTGATTGGTTTTTTGTCAATTAAAAAACAATAAACTTGCGGAGATTGGGACACCGCTTTGGTATAATATAAATAAATTATAATTAATAATTAATATCAATACTGTCAAATTTTAAATTAGTCTAGCTCAACAGCAAAACTCTCTCAAAAAAATTTTTACAACTTTTCCTTATTATGCTCCATCATTAAAACCATAAAACCCCAAATCTTGAAGTATATGACAATTCGTCCACTATAAAACGTTTAGGCCTTGCTTTACAGAAATATTTTAATGAACCTTCACTGTTTTCTGAAACTTGTACACCTGTGGGAAAACTACTCAAAAAAATCGAGATGGGGTCAACCATGTCACCCTGAAAAAAAAACCTGTGTCCCCAGAATTGTCAATGTTTGCAAAAAACTATAAATTTTATTCACTCGTTTAAAACACAAAATTAAATCTATTATCTGTACTTTTACACTTACTTTTCCATAGAAGATTTTTTTCATACACCCCTTTTTAAAATTTCCCCAAAAATTTAGCATTTTTTTTAAGTTTTGCTATGTCTATGTTTTTTAGCTAACTCTGTGTGGAAGGGGACTTATATAACTACTAAAGGAGCCCAATCAATGTTTTTTTTTTTAATACAAGCACTTCTAAAATACCAACCATTTTTTAATATAAGAGCACAGTGAAAAACTTTTTGTATGACAAAGAAAATTTTTCCCCTTTTATGTTGTAAAAATTTTTTAATACAAACTAGGGAAAAAATCATCAATATCACTGTTCCCCAAAAGATTTAATTTTGGAAACAGTTTTTTTTGGTGTTTAAAAAAGAAGTTGCAAGAGAAAGACAGGTAAAATGCATATTTCTGATTTCATTCAGACTAGTGTGAGGATTTTTTTCACAAAAAAGATGTATAAAAATTAGAATTTTCACCCAAAAATCTATATTTTTACCTTTTTAGTGTAATTTGTCACTGAAGAAGTCAGTTTTTCCCATGTACTTTTTAGAATTAAGTCAAAAAATAAATGATAATAAATTGAACTATGTACCTAAAATTAAGTTGAAAAAAAAATAATTTTTGTTTTATATGTTGGACTAAAATAAAATTTTAAAAATGAGTGCTATGGGGACTATTTAAATCAAGATTGTGACCTATGTCAAAATTTTTAGTAAAATAAGTATCTAAAAGTTCTGTGTTTAAAAAAATTAAAGAGAAAAAAAATTTGTTACAGACTAAGATTGGAAAGGTTCTTGTTTTTCCAATGATTTTTAAAAGAGTTGAAATAAAATCAAAGAAGTATGCTGCCAACAAAAATGAAATTAACAATCTGCTGAATAAATTTGAAGATCATTGTGTCTTAATTTTTTTAAAGTTAATATTTAAATTTCATGATGTAAAAAATCTAAAAATAGGTACGAAAAAAGGGAAAGAAGAAATCGGGTTTTTTCTGGAAAAGGATTTCTTTTAATCATTTTCCCTTTTACTTCATGTAAAGTCTTGTATTTGGACGAAAAGAAACGGTTTTTCCTTAAAAAAACTTGTAAAGTCATTTATGCCTTAAAGTTTTCCCGGGTTTTTAATCACTTAAAAGGTGTGAATAGAAAGAAAAAGTCACGGGACAAATATCCCATTTTTCATATGTTTTTGTGTCAACCTTTTATGTCATTTTTGTAACCCCCGGAAAAAACCATCTTTGTCCTTGTACCATAGAAACTGCAGTCAGGTTTTTGCCTTTTTGTGCAGTTCCTCTTAAATTTAAACATTTTGAACTAGCCTTTGGAGAAATGGTGCATAGATTTTCCTTCTGTGTAATGCTTTGAGATGGGACGGAAAATAGTCCCCATTATCGTAATTTGGGGACGGAGTTTATCCCCGATTTGTTGCCCTGGTACCGGACTACGTGAAGATCCTGTGAGCTCAGGTCTACAACAAGTTTGGTGTGATGTAACATTGTGTTGCCAAACCCGTCATTTAAGTCGTAAAAATTTGACTCAATCCCAAATTTGGTTTCTTCCTTGTTGTAAAATTTTCTTTTCCCTTTTTTTGCGTTGTTTTGTAATGTCTTTCTTTGTCTATCAGTGCTGTTCTGATAGCGAAAAATTTGGAAAAAAGTGTTGTCTCTAGTTCCATATAAAATTACCCCAGTCACAATGGAAAGTTGCTGACCCCCAGGTTGCTGAATCACCCGGTGTATTTTGTTTCGCAACCTTCGCGAAGACTCTTTTTAAACCCTTTCCCCCCCTATATGATAATTTCAATTTTTTCTGATTTTTTGTCCCTCTTTTTTGGAAATTTTACAGCCCTTGAATGGCTCCAATCACTGAGGGCAGTTTAGTTAACGGCACTTTTGGTTGAGTCATCGGATTGTCTTTCTTTTTTCCCTTTTTCCCCTTTTCCAAGATTCTTCAACTTTTTTCCAAACTCTTTCCAAAATTCCAAATTGCTTTGACACAGACTGCAGTTGCTGTGAGGCTTGTTGTCCCTTTTTCTTGCTTCTATCTGAGTCCATCGTTGATCGTACGAGCCGTGGAGTTTTTCATCACTAGTTTCCAAGTACCCCAGATTGGCAGTTTTTCCCGGTCCCTGTAGCGCTTCACGATTCAATTGCTTCTTTAGGCATCGAGAACTCAGCATTTTTTTTCTCCCCTTTAAAAAAAGGGTGGGGTCAATGGGGAAAAGTAGAGGGAGCAATTTCAAAATTTAGAAAAAGGTGCAACGAAATACACAGTATTTCATTCTCAAATTAAAGTAAAATTTTAAAGGATTAAAATTTACCTAAGATTATTTGAGATGGATAGTGAGGTTTGGAACATAAAAGAAAACAAATTATTCACAGGAAATTTGTTGAAATTTTAAAAGTTAAGTCTAATAATCAAAATAGAATTGCTTTTCTTTTTAATTTTTTTAAATGATCGATTTTTTTGGAGCATCAGGTGTCCCGGAAATTTAATTTTTGGTGTAAACGTACAATAGAGAGAAATGTAACTTTTTTTTTTGGTTTTTTTTCCAAAACGTATTTTAGACATTTTTAAAACCGACAATTGGTTGTTAACAATACATACTTACCCCGTCAAGGGGCCAAACATTTGGAACCACCCCCTTTTCGCTGTGCCAAACAAAATATATAAACCGTATATTCTTTAAAGATTTATATGAGCGTGGGGTTAAAAACCTATAACCTTCCGCCAGAAAAAACAAATTTTCAGTTTAATTTGAAATTTAAAAAATTTAGCTAACACGGACATGGTGAAAATCCTGCTCCCACTTTGAA
>CM037780.1:72110850-72154108 GCA_021229015.1 Solen grandis | reverse complement strand
CCATACAAGGCATTGGTTTAAAAAATATAAACATATATATCTGATAAAGATTGTTTTTTTCCATATTTCCCAAGGGCCATTATTGGAGACAGGGGTCCAAATCAAGTCAGCCTTCAAAAAAAATATCTTTAAAAATTACCCAAACTTTCGCCGCAGTATTCCCCCCCCCTTACATTTTGGTCGAAAACCCCATGCCATCACCAAAAGTTAATAAACCAGATATAGGCCGGTTTTTTTTACTTTTTCACTTTTGACTTTTTTTTTTAAAACCCCTTAAAATTTTTCTTTAAACTTTTTCCACAAAAAAAAACATTTATGATTATGAGAAAAGTAAAAAAAAAAAAACCCAAATAATTTTTAATCAAATAAAATTTTTGGGGTTTTTGGTCAAAAGGGTTTTTCAACTACATCACGTAAACCTTGTGTGGGGGCATTGGTTAAAGTAGCTTTAGCGTGCCAAAAACCGGTGCGGGGAGTTTAAAATATACCACGGGGTTTAAGTGTAAGTTTACTTTAAAAAATAAACCCTAGGAAGCTGTATTTTTCAAGGGACCCAGCTTTGTTTGAGCAGTTTTTTGGAAAATTTGTTATTTTGAAAAAGAAAAAAACCCCCCACCAAAACCATAAAAAAAAAATTAAAAATAAAAAAAAATTTTTTTAAAAAAATTAAAGGTTTAGCGAACCCCGCCAAAAGGGAACCAATCATAGAAAAAAATTAACCCCCCAAAAAAAAAAACCCCTTAAAAACCCCCCAATTTAAAAAACCCCTTTCAAAAAGAAATTAAAAAAGGAGCCCCTTTAAAATTTCCCCCAAATTTTCAAAATTTTTAAAACCCCCAAACCCAATTAAAAACCCCCCCTAAACTTTAAAATTTTTCCCCCAAAGAAAATTCTTTTCCAAGGACCCTAAAAAAATAGCAAAAAAAGCGCTTGCAAATCGCAAAAAAAACCTAAATAAGAGGTGGCGGTCATATCAACCAATATATGTGGTGGTATATATATGTGATATATATACGCCACACAAATAGGTCCGCAATTTCGAAAAGGCAACGGCTCTATTGCGAATCCAAGATTTGAACCATTGACGTCAAATTTCAAATACATATAACATCGCTTCCAGATGAGTTAGAAAGCTGATATTTGGATTGAATATTAGTCTTCAATAGTTCTTTTCAGTCTGTGAGAATGAACGTCATATGACGTCATAAGGTCCAAAAGAGAGTTTTATATGTACGCCTTAATCTCTATATATTGCAAAGGTCCCAGGACCATGAAATTTTTATGACATATACTTCAGATACTGGAATTTCCAATTCCAATGATTATCTTAAGCCTATAGAAACCTTGTTACTATAACATTTCGTACAATATGTAGGACCAAATACAAAAGGATTTGGTAAAAACGATTATTCAGAAATTCTTATTTTCCATGTAACTTTCTTAAATGTCCTTTTTCAAAAACCTAGGTACCGTTAGAAGTTTTTTTTTTTGTATTTACGACTGTTGAGGTATAGAAGGCCAAACCTCAACAAAACGGCGAAAAAGTGTTTATGTTAATTCTTTTCGACCGACAACTTTGTAATTAATGGGGCGATCATCAAAATATGCAGAGAGAGTAAAGATTGTTTTTTAATTTCTACCGATCATCTGTGAATGAGCTGCTTTAACTTTGGTATCTTTGTTCTATATTATCCAAAGGTCTTAATAACTGCAGAATTTGTTGTTCTCTTATACAAAAAAGCCCCTAAACCATTCATCTGCCTATTAACCTCTCTATTTAAGTTAAGGAAATGTTGTTATTTTTTTGTATGAATGAACTGTATTTACAAACAGAAGCTGGCTAACTCAGGGTTTTGTTGATTTTGTCCTGCCTTTTAATATCGAACGTTTATTTTTGTTACTCGCATTTTCTTCTTACTTACGCCAATTAAAAAGAAAATGTTTATTTTACCTTTACAGTAACACGATATTGATAATAGTTGTAATTGATAAACACTGTCATTTTGATATGTTTATATCCGTATGAGTCCACATGGTACCTTGAATTCACATTGAGTCACATCCACGAACCATGGTAACATTCTTTACGTCCTGATTTGTGGTCCCCCTGTCAAGCGTGAAGCTTTAGTTTTGCCTTCAATGAACATTGTATGTAGTGTACATCCGTCTCACTCCGGGTAGTTTGTTTGTTGGGTTTAACGTCCCACCGACAGTGTTTCAGTCATTTGGAGACGATGTCTACTTGAGACAGATAAAGTGCTGCCACACTGCAGTATTACGCCGTAGACATGTGGCATGCTACCACACCAAGTCACATTATCCTGACACCGAGACAACCAGTCCTGCAACTTCCCTTATATACTGAGCGCCAAGCAAGGAAGATATAACAGTACCATTTTTTACGACGTTGGTATTTCGCGGCCGGGGATCGAACCCACGACCTCACACGCCTGAGGCGGACGCTCTAATCACTCGGCCACCGGGGACGGTCACTCCGGGTAGAAGTGAATGGGTATGCATCAGAAAGCTGGTATATTATACAAGGTACATGTATAGATATCTCTCTTGCATGAGGCTCAACATAGTGGTAGTGTCAGGACTGGTTGGCCAAGTGTCAGGATAATGTGACTGGGTATAGTCACTTGTGTGGTACTCACTTGACTACAGCGTAATATATATGTAGATAATGTCCACAAATCACTGAAATACTGTCGGTGGGCCGTTAAACCTAGGGTAACAAAAAAAAAAAAAAAGATAAACGTCATAGAGATGTCGGAAGTTGTTGAATTGGGCGATAGGGGTGGGTTTTGGAGACGATATATTTTACCAGTATAAGAATGGGTCTAGGGCGTTCCTCTGGGATTTTTATATTTCTGAATATTTGTTTAAAAATGAAAGGTTTGGGAGATTCAATAATGACTTTTGAATCCATTCAACGGTACTTGGTTATCATACTGGGGCCAAGACTTGAACAGAAACAGTTGGTGGTTACACAACAAATGCTTTGGATAGACCGGCTGATAAGAACTTGGGCAAGCCTTCCTCCTAAAAGTAAATTTTATTATACCCAGCTATGTACGGAAATGATCGAGATATCATTGCTAAAAATGGAAAAGGTATGTGACTTGATGTGGTATCATGCCACATGTCTACGGCATGATATTGTGGTGTGTTAGCACTTAATCACACAAACAATCAATTACATTTATCGGGGTAAGCTGTATAAAATGACTTTTGACATAATTCTTGAACCAATGAATTCATGGTTAACAGCAGTTAACAACCGTAAACTTTAGAAAAGCATCTGTTTTACCTGGTTGGCATAAATTATTTTAGCATACTCCATCTTAAATGGGAGTTTTAGGGTGCATAGCTTACTACATGATTGTAAATATGCAGATAACAATTTAATATTCCTATTTAAACCTTAAACACCCAGTTGAAAAAGAAAACAGTTGAGAGTCGATCGATGAATGATTTTGGTCAAAGTTTATCAAATAAAAAGCAGGCGTATGCTAATTTTAAAAATGTGGACTCATGCCTTAGTTGCAATGCTTTAATCGCCACATAATCCGAGATTAGCCAAATGCTTTCCTGGCGCAATCGGTTAAGAGTCGGTCTGGTAAACCAGACGCACTGTGTTTGAATCCCTGTCACGTACCTTTTTTGCCTTTTGTTAAACCTTTTTACTTTTCTTTCTTTTTACTGCCTAGTTTATTTACAGCTCCTAAATTCATCGACAAATGCGTTTTTAGCAATATTTTTAAACCACAGATCATTTGAAACTAATGGAAAAGGTAACAATATGTGATATTTGATATGGCATTAATATCTCGCATTCTTAATCAAACAGTTTAAATTTCTAAAGTTGTCATTTTTTAAAGCAGCTCGTTGATAAAAATTTGATTTTTAACTATATGTAAGTATTGATTCTATCATTATCCATCTACAGACGCACGGTCAACCAAAGCAACTATCCGTGATTGTAAAAAATGGGAAATTTCCCCATCATAAGCAATACCGTCACAAACGGTATTGAAACTATTTTTAGAATTGCGAAACGTGGCACGTAGTACCGCAAGCAACTGCTTCGGGGATACCGTACGAGTATTCTATATTTATTCGATTTCCATGAAGTGTCGTTTACGAAAATAATGTTTTCCTGTGTAATGTGGCATGTACTTGACGAAACAAAGACATTACCAACATTAATGAGGGAGAGTAGAAAAAATATTACCAGTCATCGCCGAAGTTGCATTGCAATAATAGCGTTTCCCATGAAATGTGACCTACACTTGCCGAGTTTATTTGTCAGGAAAAAATGATTCCACCAACATTAACGTGAGAGACAGTAGAGAGTAGAACATTATTTTTTATTTCTACCGATCATTTATGAACGAACTGCATTAACTTTGGTTTGTGTGTTTTATATTTTCCAAGTTTCTTAATAACTGCAGTATTTTTTTTTTCTGATACGAAAAACACCTTAAACATTCATCTGCCTATTAACCTCTTTTTAACCTAATGAAATGATCTTTTATGCTGGACTGTACTGTATTAACAAACTCAGTGTTTTGTTGTTGTTTTGTCCTTCCTTATAATATCGAACGCTTTTTATTTCATTTTTTTTTGTTACAACACGCATTTGTTTCCTTACTTACGCTGATTTTTCTTTTTAAATATTTTTTGCCTAATTTAATGAATAAACACTGATATTTTAATATGTTTTTTTCCGTATGAGGCCTCGTGTCACCTTGAATTCACATTGAGTCACATCCACGAACCATGGTTACAGTCTTTGCGTACTGATTTGTGTTCCCCCTGTCAAGCGTGAAGCTTAATCCGCCTCACTCCGAGCAGAAGTGAACGGGTATGCATAATAAAGCTTATGCATAATAAAGCTGGTAATTATAGATGGTACATGTATCTCTTGCTTGAGGCTAGGCATAGTGGCAGTGCCAGGACTGGTTGGCGCATGGTCAGGATAATGTGACTGGGCGTGGTCACTTATGTGGTACTCACTTGTCTACAGCGTAATATATATGTTCACAAATGACTGAATACTGTCGGTGGGCCGTTAAATCTAGGGAAAAACAGAAAAGGATAAACGTCATAGAGATGTCGGAAGTTGTTGACTGGGGCGGTAGGGTGGGTTTTGGAGACGATGTCTCTTTCCCATGTAAGAGCTGGTCTAGGGCGTTCCTCTGAGATTTTTGAATATTGGTTTAAAAGCTTATATACAATGTTAAGAGATTCTGTAATTACTCTTAAAAATACTAGATAATTTTGCTGGCCTTATAACATTATAAATATTTTTTCGTTTGTTTAATATTTTCATATTTATAAACATATCACAGTGGTGTCGAAATTTGGTCCTTACAAATATTAAACCTCATGTATACACGGACCATGTCAACGTGTCCTATGCGAGTTTGATGCGTGACATATTTTGCACTTATTTATAAAATGAATATATAATGAAGTACATTGTGCACTTTTCAGTGATCATCTTTATGGAGAAGTAATGTTTATGTTAAAATTTACCTCAAAAGTGGTTATTTTAGACATTAAAAAAACCGAGAATAAGATTCATAAACATCATTTTTTAAATTAAGATAACATATGGGGAAATGTTAAAATGACATTGATGTTGAATTCAGCTAAATTAAATATACTCAATATCTGCATCTGTACAAAATGTGTCTTCGGTTTGATTTATTTAGTCATCTAGTTGTACAATTTACATTTTTGTAAAAATAAAAATCCGTATCTGTCGTTTTCTAAAAAAGAGGGATAAGTAAAAGGTAAAGGAAGATAAATGAGGTCGAAAGAAAAGGGGAAAAACAAGAAAGAAAAGACAAGAAAAAATGAATATTTTGAACATCATATTTCATGTCAATCTGAAATGGAAATGGAAGGGCAAAGGTAAGATAGACATAGTGACAGATGGAAAGATGGAGAGAAAAGGAAAGGAGGGACACATCAGCATAAAAAAGCGTAGTCCCAGAACTAGTTGGCCCGGTGTCAGGATATTATAACATTGTGGTATGTTGTCACATGTATGTGCCACATGCATGATATCGCAGTGTCTGTCTGACGTAGACGAAATCTCAAAATGATTGCAATAGTGTCTGTGGGAAAATCTAGCATACATGTTTTATTATCAACAACGGTTGATTTATGTCTCATATGTCTTTTAGGAAACACTTTTTACCACAATCATTACTATGCGCCATAAATATATTTTCGACCCATTCCGACTTATCTCCAGAACAACACCGGAGGGTCACGTAGCCCGTTTAATGAAGTTAATACGATGCCGTAATAATACCCGGCTTGCGTGGGTGAAAGCCAGTTGTCATAGTTAATAGAATATAAATATACTATACCAGTTGTCTTACTTTATATATTTTGGTGAAATATATACAAGGGCGTAGCTAGAAAGTTCTGGATGTTACGCACTATCTGGCTGGGAGTCCAGGTGCCAATTGCGACCCTGATGGGTACAGGGTGTTTAATATAGGTATATTGTCCAGCTGTCGATCCGACTATCTTGTTTACCCAAATAATATCGTTTTCGCTCCGTATACAACAGGATATAAATGTCCATTATTTGAATTGCAAGTATGAAATAAACCGGTTTATCCACAGATCTTAAACCGATATAGACAACATACTGCCGACAAAGTCTATATTCCCTATTTGTGCACGTAGCTGTTGCATCTTGTCATGCCTCGATGTTTTCAAGGCCAGATATATAAATCGTAACCTTGGAAAAATACCGCCTCATGCAATTTATTTCGGGCAACCCAATAACCGTTTAATTTTCTTTCATCATACTGCTAGATTTCACATAGAAGCCCTTATCCGAAAAACATGAATATCTGCTATGTTTGATGATGTAATCTCTTGAGATTTTCAGGACCTTTTGCACATTGTAAGCTACTACGGCATTCGTGCATGTTTAAAGTTCATACAGCAATTAGCCTATTTTATGATATATTGCTTTAATATCCATGACGTCATGATCACAGGACTAAACAAATATCTCTTGCAGCATACATCACTTCACATCTTAGTATGTTAATTCTGAAAAAAATCATAAGGATTAACTTCAAAGTCATGAAAATAGATCGTTTCATTTCGTTAAAAGTCCACATTTCGTTTTTCTGCCATAACTCAACCGATTCAACCCCGATCTTCAAAAACTAAATACCATCTGAAAGGTCTATAAAACTATAACAAATTATGTCCATAGTGTCGCGATAGAATATTTATCGTTTTTGAGATATTTATATTTATCGTTTTTGAGATATTTACGGCCGAAAAAAAAAACGATAATTAACATATGACCTTGAACTTTTCGATTTAAAAAAAAATCCGGAAGTTACTTTATACAATGCTGCACTTTCAGGGCCTAATAACCGCTTAATTTGAATACAAAATTGCTTATTACAGTCTGACTTCAAATGACGTCGCACTACGTCAGACGTCACAGAATACGAAGAAAAACTCCGGTCACATAAGATGTCTAATTTTCATGGTTCTAACTCATCAAGAGCCTTTGTAACACTAAATTATATTTTTATGACCGAAGTTCGATTCTCTGTTTCGATATAAAATCCCGAACTTTTCGATTTTTGAAAATTAAAGACATAGGTGCAAATCTACATCCTAAAACTTACACCTTCTGTGAAAATATCAAGTCAATCTGACCAGAAACTACCGCTGCAGAATGTTTTCAAACTTTTGTAGCTATTTTCAACCCTGACGTCACATGCCGTCATATGACGATAAAAATTATTGCATTCAAAAGACACTGTGACCTCTGATAGAATATTTCATGCTCCTGGCACATCGGCAACCTGTTTCAATTTGAACCTCAAAAGGATTGAAGAAAGAATCATATTAATAATAATAAGAAGAAAAAACATAACAAACCCAAAAGGTCTTTCTGCTGTGGCATACCATTTAATACCATTTAAACAGCACAACATCAAGCTATAAATAATGTTTTTAAATTTATTTTCAAAAATGAATAGATACTTAGAAAAAAGCAATCAAATGATATGGACCAATTGCAGAAGTGCATGAAAGAACGGATTTAATTATTGCTCATTTTTCATGTAACTTCCTCATATGATGTCCGATTTCATAAAACTAGGTACCGTTAGAAAGGTCTTGAGATTTCCATCATTTCACTTGCCTCATGTATCCACCTATCTGTAACGGCTTTTGAGATATCGACAATTAATCCTCAGGAAACCTGCAAAAATTGGCAAAAAACATTCAATAAATACTACCCAACCATAACTTTTAAGTTAATATTTCGATTATTATAGTCTTCGTACCATTTAAACGTCATTGCATCAAGCTATGAATAATGTATTTTAAGTTATTTTCAAAAACTAATAGTTTCTAAGGAATTAAATAACTGGGACACCCTGCATAAATTCAAGTAAGAACGGTTTAAACTGGTTCTTATTTTTTTATGTAACTTCATATGATGTTCAATTTTGAAAAGCTGGGTACAGTTAGAAAGGTCTTCGAATTCCCAACATTTCACACGTTTTAAATAAAAAGTTATCTTTAACAATTTTTTAGATATGAACGGTTAAACCTCGAGAAAACTGCAAAAAAATCTGCAAAAATATGTTCATGTTGTTTCGTTTTCTCCCTATAATTCTATGAATCTTTACAAAATTCAATATCTGTTAAGATATAAGCAGTTAAATGAACTTGCGGTACCGTCAATTTTTTTCCTGAAATAACTCAACTGATTCAAACCCGATCTTCAAAAACTGAATGTCATCTGAAATTTAACCCATAGTAAAATATTAATCGTTTTTGAGATATTTAAGGCCAAAGAAAAAAACCGATGATTGACATGTGATCTTGACTTTTCTGGTTTTCCGGAAACGGAAGTTATTTTTTACAATTAGATGCTATGTTGCACTTTCAGTTCAAATTTAAGGCAATCGGTCAAAAACTGAGGTGCGCAGAACTGAAAAACCATGATTTTTTAATTAAAAGTTTGTTAACGAGTCATGACGTTATTTGACGTCATGTGACGTAAGTCTTCGTAGATCTAAAGAAAATCGATAGGACACAAGTTAAGGCCAAATATCAAACTTCTAGCTTATCTGTAAGTTTCGTAATACTTTACTACATCTCCAGGTCCAATGATTGTTTAACCATAGAACCTTTTCGAATCTTGCAAAACGTTTATGGAGGTGCACATCTAGAATGTAATATATACATTTTGTAAAACTATCATGCTATTCCGCCCAGAAATGACGGCTGTAGAGCGCGTAAAAATATCGATAATTTTTCTCAACTCTGACGTGACGTCGCATAAAAACATAATTTTCAACAATCAAAAGCGCCAAAGTCACTTTGCTTACTGTTAAAATTTCAAGCTGCTTGCTCATCGGCAACCTATTTTAATTTAAACCTCATAAGGAAGAAGAAATGAGAATAATAATAAGAAACTAGATTTTCATTTGCACGGAAAACGATAGGACTTTCTGCAACCCGTTTAAAACTTGATCAAATTAAAAATAATTTATACAGAATACGAAAAAGACATTAGGAATCTAGAGCATAACCTTTGCATACTGTGAAAATTTTAGGAAAATCCATCCATTTATAATGTCTTCAGAGCGCATATAATTTTTTTGACCTAACGTCAGTTTTGACTTCAGATGAATATGAATATCATAACATTTAAAAATTCAGCATCTAAAATATATGCCATAAATTTTCATCATTCTGGACCATTGGCATCACATCGAATTTATTGCACGAAAAATAAAACATATAAGAACGTCATGACGTCAAATAGCGTCGGGCCTTTGAAAATCTAAGGGAAACCTTTAAAACTGCACCATGTGCAAATTTCAAACCTAAAACATAATTTACACCTGTGGAAATTACAAGAAAAAACCATTCACAAATAAAGTCTGCAGATCGCGTGCAAACATTTTACCTGACGTCTAATCTGGCATCATACGACGTTATATGAACTTGATAATCACTACATTAGAAAAGACATGGTCTGAAATATTTGCCATACAATTTTCATTGTTATTAGCCATTGGCAATTACATTTTCTGATAGGATATTTTCCGAAAATGCTTTAACTTACAGTGTAGCAATACCACGTGACCGTGACGTCACTAAAGGCATCAAAACCAAGACAAAACGGTCAACATTTGGCTCCGCTTGAGCATATAAAAATTACCCGTAAGTATTTCGTTTCTTCATCGATTTCGATGGGAGAAGTGTCAGTCCTAGGTAAAAAATATAAGCTTTCCGCGGAATATTGGATCTCCATTAGCATCTTAGCCGTTTTTTTTTCAAACGTTACGTGAAATCGTTGCACAAAATATCTTGAAACTGTAGTTTGCTCGCATACAAAAAAAAATCTTAGGTTTCACGAAGTGCTTGAAAAAACGACTTTTGAGATATAAATTGTTAAGCGCACTGGGGATTAACATTTTTATGGATTTTTTTTTCGCCAAAGTTCAACAGATTCAACCCCGATCTTAAAAACTTTTATATCACAAAGAAGGCTTTTCAAAGCATTGTAAATACTGTAATGTACATTATTTCTCGATAAAATATTTACTGGTTTTGAGATATTACAGGTCAAAGAAAAAAACGATAATTCGAATACAACCTTGACCTTTGCAATTTTACGGAAACGGAAGTGACATGCTCCATAGGAACTTATGATGCACCTTCAGTTAAAATCTCATGCAAATCAAACTAAACATAAAGCCTACAGGCCTTAAAAACGTTAAATTTTAACAAGCAAGACTTTTGACCTTATGACGTCTAATACGTCATATGAATTTCATCTCAAAATGTAAGACAGACTAAGATACTTATATTCTGTCCAAGTATCAGCTTTCTAAATCATCTGGAAGCGACCTTATACGTATTTGAAATTTGACGTCAATAGTTCGAATCTCGGACCAGCCATAGAACATTTGCCTTTCGAATTTGGAAAAACGGACACGGGGATGGACAACTAGAACGTAACATATACATTCTTTTTTATGAAAATCGGTTTAAAAACAATGAATATAGATCGCGTACAAACTTATATATGACGTCATAGGCATAAGAAAATTATAGAAATGAAAATTTCTTTATCTGAAATATATGTCATTAAATCATCATGGTCCTGGGACCTAAAACCATATAGAAATATATGCGTAGAATAAAGGAATTCGTTTTGACCTTATGATGTCATATGATGTCAAATGACGTTCTTCTTCACAGAATGTACAAGAGGGCCAAGATGGCCCTAGATCGCTCACCTGAGAAAAGTATCATTCATTGCCTGTACAAAACAGATTGCTTTAGAATTAAGATGATGAGGTGAAACAATGTTCAGGAATTTTCTGACCCCATCCACAAAAGATATCATCATGACAAACATTCTGCCAAAGTTTGAGGATGATTGGACCAAAAATGTTGCCCTCGGAGTATAAACAAGATTTTTCTAAGATTTGACCTACTGACCTAAATTTCTGTCAAGCCCCACCCATTTTCAAACTGGTTCGAGATATCATCATGACAAACAATCTGACCAAGTTTGAGGAAGATTGCATAAAAACTGTGGCCTTTAGTGTGTAAACAAGATTTTTCTAAGATTTGACCTATTGACCTACTTTTTGATCCAACCTGACCCATTTTCAAAAGGGTTCAAGACATCATCAAGAAAAACATTCTGACCAAGTTTGAGGAAGATTGGATCAAAATTGTGGCCCCTAATGTGTAAACAAGATTTTTCTAAGATTTGACCTACTGACCTACTTTTTAATCCAACCTGACCCATTTTCAAAAGGGTTCAAGAATCATCAAGAAAACATTCTGACCAAGTTTGAGAAGATTGGATCAAAATTGTGGCCCTATGTGTAAACAAGATTTTTCTAAGATTTACCTACTGACCTACTTTTTATCCAACCTGACCCATTTTCGAAAGGGTTCAAGATATCATCAAGACAAACTTTCTGACCAAGTTTGAGGAAGATTGGATCAAAATTGTGGCCCCTAATGTGTAAACAAGATTTTTCTAAGATTTGACCTACTGACCTACTTTTGAATCCAACCTGACCCATTATCGAAAGGGTTCAAGATATCATCAAGACAAACATTCTGACCAAGTTTGAGGAAGATTGGATCAAATTTGTGGCCTCTAGTGTGTAAACAAGATTTTTCTAAGATTTGACCTACTGTCCTACTTTTTGATCCAACCTGACCCATTTTCGAAAGGGTTCAAGATATCATCAAGACAAACATTCTGACCAAGTTTGAGGAAGATTGGATCAAAACTGTGGCCTCTAGTGTGTAAACATCAAAATTGTTGACGGACGACGCACGACGGACGACAGACGACGGACAATCAAGTATCCCAAAAGCTCACCCTGAGCTATGCTCAGGTGAGCTAAAAATTCACGAAGTGACTTACATTCACATCAAATATCTCATTTCTAACTCATCTCAGAGAGATTTTATATTTATTTGAAATTTGACGTCATTGGTTCGAATCTTGGATTTGCCATAGACTATTTGACTTTTTGAATTTAGAAAAACGGACACCGGGATGCACAACTAGAACGTAACATATACATTTTGTGATATTTTTTCTATAAAAATCTGTCCAGAAATATTGGCCGTAGAGCGCGTACAAACATTTGTAGACAACGTTAAGTGTGACGTCATGTGACGTCATAGGCAAATGAAAATAATTGAAACTGAAATTTCAGTATATGCCATTAAATTTTCAATATATATAAATTAAGGCGTAGAAAAGAAGAAAAAATAATAAGAAGAAGAACTAGATATTTCGTTTGTCCCGAACAAACGATAAGGCTTGCTGCTCTAATGACATTTGTGTCATTGTGGCCTTGAGCTTTGACTTTATGACCTCAAAATCATAGGAGTCATCTACAGGCCACTGGCAATGTCCCTATTAAGTTTCACAGACCTAGGCTTATTCCCTCTCAAGTAATCAGTCTAAAAGGATTTTCTATTAAATGTCATTGTGTCACTTTGTTCTTGACCTTTGACCTAATGACCATAATTTTTAAAGGGATCATCAACTGACCGTGGGCAATGTCCCTACCAAGTTTCACAAACCTAGGCTTATTTCTGCTCAAGATATTGTGCGGACTATAAATAAAACATCTTGTTCTTAATATCCTGACCATTCACACATGCTGTTACCGCTTATGGTGAGCATGACGATGATTCGATTTAAAATCACTGATCCCGTCTCCGGGGCCTCCGTGGCCGAGAGGGTTAAGTCGCTGATTTTAACACATACTCAGCCCCTCACCACCTGGGTTCGAATCCCGGCAGGGTCATTCGGATTTGCATGTGAGGAAGCCTTCCAGCTGGCTTGCGGTAGGTCGATGGTCTACCCGGATGCCTCCGTGCATTCGGTGTCTTCTTCCACCTGTAATTAGCTGGACGTCGCTATATGACTGAAATACTGTCCAATCGCAGCGATGCATGCCTCAGAATGACGAAATGTTCATTAAAATATGACTTTCTCATCAGCAATATAAAGGGTGTCTCTTTGGCACAGGTATAAAACGGCCCATTAAATATGTGCCTGTGGTTTTCTCGATGAAATGCATGCTGCTCATGATCAGATATCAAGGTAATATTGGCTTTTAAGCTCACCTGAGCAAAGCTCAGGGTGAGCTATTGTGATCCCGTGAGCGTCCGTCGTCAACAATTTTTAGTGTTTACACTCTATCACCTTTATTTCTTGAGCAATCATCTTCAAACTTTAAGACAATGTTTATGACCATAATGTCTCGATTGAATTCGATTATGGCTGAGATCCGTCAATTAGGTCAGGAGTTATGCCCCTTTTAATATTCAAAAAATGCCATATTTCACGCTGTTTACACTCTAGCATCTGCATCTTTTGAGTAATCATCTTCAAACTTTATGGCAATGCTTATGACCATAATGTCTCGATTGAGTTCGATTATGGCTGAGATACGTCAATTAGGTCAGGAGTTATACCCCTTTTAATATTCAAAAAATGCCATATTTCACGTTGTTTATACTCTAGCATCTGCATCTTTTGAGCAATCATCTTCAAACTTTATGGCAATGGTTATGACCATAAGGTCTCGATTGAGTTCGATTATGGTTAAGATCCGTCAATTAGGTCAAGAGTTATGCCCCTTTTAATATAAAAAAATGCAAGATTTCACATTGTTTACACTCTAGCATCTGCATCTTTTGAGCAATCATCTTCAAACTTTATTGCAATGCTTATGACCATAATGTCTCGATTGAGTTCGATTATGGCTGAGATCCGTCAATTAGGTCAGGAGTTATGCCCCTTTTAATATTCAAAAAATGCCATATTTCACGTTGTTTACACTCTAGCATCTGCATCTTTTGAGCAATCATCTTCAAACTTTATGGCAATGCTTATGACCATAAGGTTTCGATTGAGTTCGATTATGGCTAAGATCCGTCAATTAGGTCAGGAGTTATGCCCCTTTAAATATAAAAAAATGCCAGATTTCACTTTGATTACACTCGAGCATCTTCATTTTTTTAGCAATCTTTTTTAAACTTTAAGACAATGTTTATGCCCATAATTTCGCAATCGGGTTCAATTATAACTGATATTGACAAGTTAATCTAGGAGTTATGCCCTTTTCACCATAAAAAAGCCAGATTTCACTTTTACACTCTAGCATCTTTATTTCTTGAGCAATCCTCTTTCTCAGGTGAGCGATCAAGGGCATCTTGGCCCTCTTGTTATATTGTACTTCCTTTTAATTATGTCTCCTCCCATATTTATATGGGGGGAATATATTGAGTGTCTGTCTGCCCGTTTGCCTCTCCCATTTTTGTCCGGGGCATAACTCAAAAGGTATCAAAGCAGAAGTCGTGGATTTATCCAATTTTAATTTTAAATTTATGCAAAAGCATAAGATTCACACAAGACAAAAACACACAATGTCATATTTTTTCAGATTGATAAAAAGAGTGATGAAAATTCATTGTTACACTCAGGAGGTCGTGGTTTCGATCCCCAGTCCGACATACTAAAGTCGCAAAATATGATACCAGTGTAGCTCCCTTGCTTGGCGCTAGGCATATTTATTTGTCTCTACATGTCTGGTTGCCCCGGTGTCATGATAATGTTATTTGATGTGACATAATGCTAAATGTCTACTGCGTGATACTGCAGTGTGGTAACACACTTCAATATCACCAAAATTATTAGCACTTTGATATGTAATGTCGGTATTATTTCGTCCAAGACATAGATAACAACTACAATATTTAGTTATTTCATATATAGATATATTTTTTTTTTAGACTGATAAAATCAACGTGGATTGAACGTTTCATGTATGTGTCTTGAAAATAGAAAATGTCTACGATAGTTTGGCATGTTTCAAGGTTTGAATTACAGCAATTGATTATTCTTGTTTTAATATGAGCTTTTTATGAACATTGCCCAGAAGAATGCACAGCCGTAAAATGGAGAATCAAAGAATATAATCATACTTATAACGACGGCTTTTTACATAATCATCCCAGTTTTTCTTATACAGTTACAAGCACCAACCATGCAAATATTTATTGACCATGAAACTATAATAACGCTTCTCACAGCAAGGTCTACTTATTATCCCCACAAACTGCAGATCAGTCCCGATAAGCCATATCAAATTACTCTCATGTGTTCTTGGGTAGCACACATTTTTGTGTTTCTGCGATGAAAGAAAATAGACATGTTATTAATTAGATGTTAAGCCAGAAATTACACTGCATATACCGAAGTGCGGCGTGAAATATATGCTTAGGAAATGTATATACTTGTATACACCCCACATTTGCAAAACGCAAATTTTGGCAGTTTTGGGATTAATTGAATATCACTAAATGTTAAGTTGAATTAAACTTTAAAAATTATTCTGGTAGATTCTGTGTATATTAATTTTTTATGAGTCTTAAGTTTTGTTTAATTTCAAAATTAAAATTGGATATGTGCATGGTTTACTGGTAATCGTCTTGGATTCTAGGTCATAACCCTTACATATACAACTGAATAATTTTAGTAACAATGTTGACATTGTAAATGTATGATTAAAAATACTAAAATAAATACTGAAGAAAATAGATAAAGTATATAATGCAATTTTATTGGACATAATTTCGAAACAGAATGAAGTCAGATGTATAACTACACGATATACTCACGAGGGCGGAGCCCGAGTGACTATATCGTGTAGTTAAAGGCAACTATGAACTAACCTATTTAGCACATGGCATTTTCCTTCCACTAGCGACAAAACTTCACAAAAGTGTGAGTTATGTGGTTGCATAATCCACACTTATTGATTTTTACAAAAGAGTTGGACTAGTTATAGTCCACAGTGACTATGAACAAATTCTAGCATCTGATTGGACGAGAGGAAAATGCCATGTGCTAAACATTAATATCATTGTAAAACGATGATATCAATTGAAAGTAATACTAATGACAACCTTTTTATTTGGAATATATATATATATTTTATTTAATGCTTTTCGGTGGATTATACGGAAATATCAGTGAATTAAAAATGGTAATTTCACTGCTTAAAACAGTGAATATTACCTTTTTCAAAATTTTCAGTCTGGAATTTGAACCCGACCCTACGTTATAAAATGATCGGAGCGTCATTTGTGCTGGGTTTCACGCAAGAAATGACGTCTTAAAAAACGTCACGCACGCGAGGTAATCCCGCCAGTTTTGACAAATTTTGTGAATAACACCACAGCTACTTTCTGACCTTTAAAGCATTAAATAAAAAGAAAAAATGTTGTTTGTTTTTTTAACTCTCACATGATCGATTAATAATTTCACTGAGTGAACATAAAATGTTATATTTTCACGAGTGGCGAATCATATTCTAAAGCATGTACTGGTTTATACGAATATAAGCGCAACACTTAATTTAGGTTTTGCATGAATGCGCAAGACTGAATGTATCCTTGAAACATTGAAACTGTACACATTTTACTGATTAACGTGAGTCTAAAGCTGTTGCATTAAAATTGAAATTAAATTTCGGATAAATGCACGTGAGCTGATAAAAACTTCTAGATACCTATGCATGTAATTGTTTACTGTTGTTGTATCAGTACATAGATCTATCAGATTTTTGGTAATTTCCTTGCATTCTTACACCCATGCCTCTACCTCCTTGATATACATTAATCGAACATATAAGTCTTCTGGTGTAAAAAGTACAGTGATTATAGTCACAATTGAACGGTTTAGATAATCAGCGTAAAATAAAATACAGTTTATTTAGGTACACTATGAAAAGACATGAAATAAACACTGTTGTATAATATTGAGTGATATTCATTTACATTGCACCGGTGGATTCAAAACTCACAAGAAAGCAATATTTATTTGCTTTAAAATAATAAAAAAAAAAACACACACACCCTTCTCACGCTTCGGGCAAAGCATTGTCATTGTCTACATTGTTTTGTATTGCAACCCCCTTCCCTGAACTCTGCATTGAACGTGAACTATTTGTCATATCTGATATTGGAATACATAGTTCCCGTGTGATGTCATAGGCACTGAAAGACTTTTTTGGCAGCCATCTTTAAAGGTATAAGTTTATGCAGGCCGAAAGTTGAGAATACTTGCTGTTTTTAAATCATAATGGTGCTTTTATTTTTCAGTCTTTCGGCTTTAATAAATCATTTTAGATATGAAAACGATATTCTGATAAATTCATCGGTAATAACTTAATAACCAAAAAAAGTTACACTGTTTATTTTGTTTAAGGATGAACCCATACATTTTTTCTTTACTGTGCATTTTTTTTTTTGCATCCATACATATTTAAAATATTCCATCCTAAAAATATGAATTTCAAGAGCTTTCTTATGGTGTTTACATTTTGATTTTTGGAGCAGAAATAACGAAATAATAAGAAAATGAGAATTCTGCTTCTATGTCATTCATAAAAAAATCCACTGAATTTGCCTTTAAATATGGCCACCAAGAGTAGGGAAGTTCACTGATTTTTAGAACTATGTATTGAGTACATAATCTAATAATAACCAAACATTACATAGATAATTATACCGAATTTAGGGGTGTAATGTGCGCAAAAGTTAAATATTTTATTCTGAAAACATTTTACTAATTACGCAGTAATTTCAATTATGGCATGTTAATCTATTATAATATATTCTCACGGAACATCGTTCACGTCGTTTAATAAGCGGTGTATTTATAAATCCTTGTATCCAAGGGGATTTATTTGACCCCAGATGACTTCAACGAAAACATAGTTTTTCAAAAAGATTGGGTGTTATATATTTACAGGTAAAAATTACGGGGCGATATATATTCAGCGCGCAAGTATAAACTGGACTGTGAGTGGTCGGTATAAAGGGAAATCAATGCTACGAGCGCATATATATGGTTTCCATGTGAAACCTAAATGTATCAATTTTGTACTGATGGATTGTATACTGTAAATACTGCATGGAAATCGGGTCGAGAAAAAGTGGGGTGATATAAACAGCCCACTTTTTTTCACCAGCCCACAAAAAGGGTTTCATGTTGGAAAACATCCCACATCTGGGTAATCTCTTAGTATATATATATATATATATATATATATATATGACTTGACTATTTGAGTTTACCGTCGCTTCGACAGTATTTCAGTCATATAGCGACGTCAAGTTAATTACAGGTGGAGGAAGACCCCAAATGCACGGAGGCATCCGGGTAGAACAACCGACCTACTGCAAGCCAGCTGGAAGGCCTTCACACATGAAAATCCGAATGACCTTGCCGGGATTCGAACCCACGCAGTGAGGGGCTGAGTGAGTGTTAAAGTCAGCGACTTTACCCTCTCGGCCACGGAGGCCCTATACAAGAAAAAAAAGTTAATATTTAGTTCTACATAGATCAAGTTCTTTTTGGCAACATTTGTAGAAAGGAACATCTGTGTCAACATTTTTTGAAATTTGGCCAACAGGTCTCTATAGTTTTCACTATATACATATATGGCAAATTAGCCCCGCCCCTGCGGCTATGTTTTTCTTACGGATCGGAATATTTTTTGCAATCTTGGTAGAGGGTTACCCATAGAACATCAGTGCCAAAACATTTTAAAATCTGGCCAATAGTTTTGGAACAGAAGTCTTTTTGAAGTTTCCACTATATACATTTAAGGCAAATTAGCCACGCCCCCGACTGCCATGTCTTTTTTACAGATCGGACTAATTTTAGCAATTTTGGTAGAGGGTTACTCAAGGAAAATCTGTTCTAAAACATTTTGAAATATGGCCAGTGGTTTTGAAGGAGAGATTTTTTAAGTTTTCATATTTTTTTCTTTTCGTTGCAAGGACAACCACAGTTCTAAATGTATCAAGTTTTTTTTAGCAACTTTTGTGAAGGTTCACCCAAGGATTATCCCTGTCAGGTTTAATCAAATTCTGTCAAGCGGTTTCAGAGATGTCGTTTAAAGCAATTTGTTGACGCCGCAAGACGGTAGACACAAGGTGATCACAAAAGCTCACCTTGAGCACGTTGTGCTCAGGTGAGCTAAAATTAATGTCAAAAGAAACAAACAGCTAGAATAATATAAAGCCCCACCAACAACAGTGTGAGAGGATTTATCCGGCACAAAAACTGGAATTCATAGCCTTGAAGTGGACAGTATTAGAAAAGTTCCACGATTACCTGTATCGAGCTGAGTTTCAGGTGGTGAGAGATAACAATCCTCTCACTTATGTTACCAGCACATCTAAAGTAGACGCTACAACTTTGCTCTGAAATACCGAAAAGACAAAACCACGGAGATGCGGATGGTCTCAGTCGATTGGTCACTAAGGATGTTTTACAAGCCGTAAGCTTTGTTTCCACTGCAGATAGTCTTCCGCTGTCCGATTCAGTTCGCAATCCAGAATTTCCAGTTGCTGATCTTGAAACAGATATTCCATCTGAAGTACTTGATAGTTGCGGTCTGTCAAATAAAAAGTGTTGTAAGGCTCAAAGTCAGGATCCAATCATAGTGCAGATAGTTGGTCATCTGAAGAAGGGTTCCAAACCAGCTAAGCCGGTTGGACAACAACTGTCTGCATTCTGTCCCATTTGGCAGCAACTTATCTTACTTCAGGGCGTATTGTATCGGAAACCTTTAGGTGATGACAGGAGGTTGCAGTTTGTCCTGCCAGTTAAGGGTTGATGTTTGCAAGACTCTTCATGATCTTGGTCATCAGGGGAGGGATCGTACAACATCGTTCTTCAAGGAACGAGTTTACTGGACCGGCATGGATGGAGATATTGTACAGTATGTTAAACAATGTGGCAGATGCATAAGGAGGAAAACGCAAGCTACCACAAGTGAAATAGTGCCAATACCGTCTACTTGTCCTATGGAGGTTGTCTTTATTGACTTCTTGTCTTTGGATGTGTCCAAATGTGGCTTTCAGCATATCCTTGTAATAACTGATCATTTCAGTAGATATGCTCAGGCCTTTCCGACAAAAAATCAGACGGCAAAGACTACAGCTAAGATCATCTTTGAACAATATGTACATGTAGTTCATTATGATTTTCGTGCCAAAATCCATAGTGATCAAGACCGAAACTTTGAATCAGCCCTGAACAAAGATTTATGTAGCCTTGCTAGTGTCCATCAAAGTCGAATGACACCATACCATCCAATGCACAATGGAATGGTTGAAAGGTGTAACCAAACATTACTCAAAATGCTTGGGACAATGGAGTATCATCAGAAGACTGAGTGGAAGTCTTTTGTGACAATCTTGACTCATGAATATAACGCCAACAGACTTGAGAGTACCGAGTATCCTCCGTATTTTGTTTGGGAGACATTAAGACAGTAGTGGACCAAACCACCAGGAAGTTCCGGATATGTCATTCCAATGAGGAGAAGGAACAGATCAAGAACTAAGCCGAAATGGGTGACATCATGTGGCTGGGTCAATGACTGAAGATTTTGTGTGTGTTTTTAGCTCACCTGAGCACGTGTGCTCAGGATGAGCTTTTAGGATCGATGAATGTCCGTCGTCCGTCCGTCCGTCCGTCGTCCACAATTTGTTCGTTTGCACTCTAGCATCTTCATTTTATGAGCAATTATCTTCAAACTTTAAAACAATGTTTATGACCATAAAATCTCGGCCAAGTTCGATTATGGCTGATATCGGAACATTAGGTCAGGAGTTATGCCCCTTTTAAAATTCAAAAAAGCCAGATTTCACATTGTTTGCACTCTAGCATCTTCATTTCATGAGCAATTATCTTAAAACTTTATATCAATGTTAATGACCATAAAATCTCAGCCAAGTTCGATTATGGCTGATATCGGAACATTAGGTCAGGAGTTATGCCCCTTTTAAAATTAAAAAAAGCCAGATTTCACATTGTTTGCACTCTAGCATCTTCATTTCATGAGCAATTATCTTCAAACTTTATATCAATGTTTATGACCATAAAATCTCGGCCAAGTTCGATTATGGCTGATATCGGAACATTAGATCAGGAGTAATGCCCCTTTTAATATTCAAAAAATGCCATATTTCACATTGTTTACACTCTAGCATCTTCATCTTTTGAGCAATCATCTTCAAACTTTATGGCAATGCTTATGACCATAAGGTCTCGATTGAGTTTGATTATGACTGAGATCAGTTGATTAGGTCAGGAGTTAAGCCCCTTTTAATATAAAAAAATGCCAGAAATCACTTTGTTTACACTCTAGCATCTTCATCTTTTGAGCAATCATCTTCAAACTTTATGACAATGCTTATGACCATAAGGTCTCGATTGAGTTCGATTATGGCTGAGATCCGTCAATTTGGTCAGGAGTTATGCCCCTTTTAATATAAAAAAAGCCATATTTCACGTTGTTTACACTCTAGCATCTTCTTTTTTAGCAATCATCTTCAAACTTTATGACATTGTTAATGACCATAAGTCTCGATTGAGTTCAATTGTGGCTGAGATGGGTCATTTAGGTCAGGAGTTATGCCCCTTTTAATACAAAAAATGCAAGATTTCACTTTGTTTATTCTCTACCAACTTCATTTTTTTAACAATCATTTTTAAACTTTAAGGCAATGTTTATGCCCATAATCTCACAATCGGGTTCAATTATAACTGATATTGACTTGTAAATTTAGGAGTTATGCCCATTTCACCATAAAAAAAGCCAGATTTCACTTTTACACTCAAGCATCTTTATTTCTTAAGCAATCATCTTTCTCAGGTGAGCGACCAAGGGCCATCTTGGCCCTCTTGTTGTATTTGCTGACATCAGATGTGGTTATTATCTGTATTTTAAAGACATTCTAGCGTTTTCAAATAAAAAAAAATGGGGTGGCTAGAAATTTTTTATTTTGCCTCCATGTTGTATATTTGAAATTCCTGTTTGCAGTATTTAAAAATATCCTGTCCAAAATGGTATCCATATATTTGCAGATTATAACGTGCTCATGGTGAGCTATTAGGATCACCCTGCGTCCGTCGTCGTGCGTCGTCAACACTTTGCTTTAAATATTTCCTCTGAAACAGCTGGACAGAATTTGATTAAAAGTGGAAAGGATGATCCTTGGGTGAACCTTCATAAAAGTTGCTAAAATAAACTTGATCAATGCAGAACTCTGGTTACCATGGCAACGGAAAGAAAAAAATAGGAAAAAACTTTAAAAATCATCCCCTTCAAAACTACTGGCCAGATTTCAAAATGTTTTGGTACAGATGTTCCTTGGGAAACCTTCTACCAAGATTGTTAATCCCCCGCCGCGAGGCGGGAGGGGGTTATAGGAATGGCCTTCGTCTGTCTATCCGTCTGTCTGTCCGTAACGTTTTCGTGTTCGCTCCATATCTCCTATACCGCTTGAAGGATTTTCGTGAAACTTGCCTCAAATGTAAACCTAGTTGAGACGATGTGCAGAACATAGGTTGCAGTCATGTCAGCTCAAGGTCAAGGTCACACGTTAGGGTCATGTGTTTGAACCTTCTATTTCCTTACATTTTCATGTCCACTCCATATCTCCTATATCCCTTGAAGGATTTTAATGAAATTTGCCTCAAATATAAATATAACTGAGATGATGTGCAGAACACAGGTTGCAGCCATGTCGGCTCAAGGTCAATGTCACACTTGAAGGTCAAGTGTTTGAACCTTCAATTTCAATTTACAATTTTGTGTCCGTTCCATAACTCCTCGAAGGATTTTAATGAAACTTGCCTCAATTATAAACCAAATTGAGACGATGTGCAGAACACAGGTGACAGTCATGTTGGCTCAAGTTCAAGGTCACATTTGATGGTTCAGTGTTCCTTCCTGGATATTTTTGTTTCCATGCTATATTTTCTGAACAACGGAAAGTTTTTCAACTACATCATAATGTTGGTAGAAGCAGGGCAATTTCCATTAGAGGAAAAACACGTCTCCTCTGTCAGCGGCGATGGATATAGCTGTCCTTTGGACTGTCTTGTTAAAATTATTTCAATCCGAAAAAAACATTGCCACCAGGGGCGGGGCTAATTTGCCTTATGTGTATATAGTGAAAACTTTAAACGACATCTCCTCTGAAATCGCTGGGCAGAAATCGATAAAATCTGGCAAGGATGATCCTTGGGTGAACCTTCATAAAAGTTGCTAAAATAAACTTGATCCATCTTGAACTCTGGTTACCATGGCAACGGAAAGAAAAAAATAGGAAAACTTTAAAATCATCTCCTTCAAAAATACTGGCCATATTTAAAAATATTTTGGTACAGATGTTCCTTGGGTAACCTTCTACCAAGATTGTTAAAATTATTTCAACCCAAAAAAAAAAAAAACACAAAAAAAAACAAACATGGCCGCCAGGGGAGGGGCTAATTTGCCTTATATGTATATAGTGAAAACCTTAAACGACATCTCTGAAATCGCTGGGCAGAATTCGATAAAATTTGGCAAGGATGATCCTTGGGTGAATCATCATAAAAGTTGCTAAAATAAACTTGATCAATGCAGAACTCTGGTTACCATGGCAACGGAAAGAAAAAAATAGGAAAACTTTAAAAATCATCTCCTTCAAAACTACTGGCCAGATTTCAAAATGTTTTGGTACAGATGTTCCTCGGGTAACCTTCTACCAAGATTGCTAAATTAATTCAATCCGAAAAAAAAAAACACACACACAAAAAACAACAAACAAACATGGCCGCCAGGGGAGGGGCTGATTTGCCTTATATGTATATAGTGAAAACTTTAAACGACATTTTCTCTGAAATCGCTGGACAGAATTCGATTAAATCTGGCAACAAAAAACATGGCCGCCAGGGGCGGGGCTAATTGTCTTGTATGTATATAAGTGAAAACTTTAAATAACATCTCTGAAACCGCTGGACAGAATTTGATTAAATTTGGCAAGGATGATTCTTGAAAACTTGCTTAAATAAACTTGATCTATGTAGAACTCTGGCTGCAATGGCAACAAAAAGAAACTAGAATCGCTATCGCGATATCATCGGTTTTCGCAAAAGCAATTTCATTCAGTTCACGAGTTGCATAATTCGAAAACCATATTTCTTCGTTCACTCGCTTGTCAAATAGTACTAATAATGATATTTCAAACATTTTGTCGCAATGTTTAAACAGACTTTTTACCCAGTAGAAAATTTTTGAGTATTAACTGTAAGTTATGTAGTCGCAAACTTGAAAACCTTTTTAACCGAATTCAGTTAGTGCCGCGTTAGATGTGTGTGTTACTTTATGATGGCGACAAACGACATTTGTAATCGATAAACAACAATTGCAAACGACACACACGAGTATAGAATGACAAACGATAATGCCACTTGACACGCGACATTATTACGAACTAATGAAATATCACATGAAGTGTTGAGTGTCGTTTCAAATTGCTGTCACCAAGGAAGTGAATGCAAAAAAAAAAAAAAAAAAAAAAAAAATGGCACAAAATTCAGATTTCAATTTTTTTAGTTATAAAGAGTGATTTCAAGCCAAGCGTCCCATAGCGGCCAAATGAGAAACAAAATTTATTAAAATTATACTATAAGGTACCTAGCAATGCAGCAAATAGTTCAATCAAGTATACAAGTCGCACTAGTCAAACATTCTATTTCTTATAAATTACAATTTGAAGCATAAAAACTGATTTACAGTTATTCCAAAAAAGGATCAAAATTTTGACTGCCGTAAAATGACCAAATCAAGTCCGATCTTCAAAAATTAAACATCACTGGAAAGACCTCTTCAAGAACTAAAACTTTTGTCCATATACTCTTAATGAAATATTTTTAGTTTTGGACCTATTTGGGTCCGAATAAAAACACAATAATCGTAATATGACCTTGACCGCTTCATTTTTTTTAAAAGATTTTAATTGTGAGGTACTTTGAAACATAACAATACATAAGGTATGAATATATCAAGAACAATGGACAAAAAATAAGTCAAGAGCGACAAAAAAATGTTTTTGAAATTTTATATTTTCCTATATTTTAGTGAAGTTTGACCGTTTCTAGTGGACTTAACATCACTGGAAAGTGCTCTTTAAGAAATAAAACTTTTGTTAATATACTTTCAATGAAATATTTTTTGTTTTGGAGCTATTTGGAGCCAAATAAAAACACAATAATCGTAATATGCCCTTGAACTTTGCAATTTCTTTTACCTTTTTAATTGTGAGGTCCTTTCAGACATAACAATACATAACTTGTGAAAATATCATGAAGAATGAACAAAAAATAAAGTCAGGAGCGACAAAAACATGTTTTAGAAAGTTTGATTTGTCCTAAAATTTAGTGAAGTTTGACGATTTCTAGAGGACAAACCATGCATTTCTTAAATTCGCCACCCCATATATTTTGTGCGTTTATGTCTTGCAAATCATTTGCAGCAAACAGAATTCTTCTATCTGATCTCTAACAAAAATGGATAGGTTTTTCGTAGACCTACCCTCATCTGCACAGTATTTTGCGAGGTTCGAACTTTCAACCTTCCGTTAGTAGCTCAAAAAGTTTTAGCCACTCATCCACTCATACCTAGAAACTATCATACTTTATTAGGCTATCAACAAGGAACACAATGCAACAAACCGCATATGGATCAGACTTCAACATTTTGAATTATAAGTAGAAAAGTGCTTTCATGCGATCTAGCAGCAAAATGAGAAAAAAAATGATTAAAATTTTACCATTAGGTACCTAGCAATGTGGCAAATAGTTCAATTAAATATACAAATCGCACTAGTCGAACATTCTATTTCTTATACATCACATTTTGAAGCATAAAACCTGATTTACAATTATTCCAAAAAAGGATCAAAATTTGGACTGCCGTAAAATGACCAAATCAAGTCCGATCTTCAAAATCTAAACATCATTAGAAAGAACTTTTCTGAAACTAATTCTTTTGTTCATATATTTTTTATGAATTGTTTTTTGATTTTGAGCTATTTCAAGCCGAATTGATATACAATTATCCTAATATGACCTTGACCTTTACCATTAATTTTTTACTTTTTATATTGTGTGACACTTAAGAACATAGTTTTACATTAAATGTGAAAATTTCATAGAAATTGAACTAAAAATAAAGTCAGGAGCTGAAAAAAATCTTAACAGTCATGCTTTGAAAATGTTGATTTTTCGAAAATTTGGTTAAGTTTGACCGCGTACTGTGGACAAACCATGCATTTCCCGAATTCGCCACCCCATATATTTTGTGCGTATATGTCTTGCAAATCATATGCAACAAACAAAATTCTTTTATCTCAATTCCAATAAAAATGGGCACTTTTTTTGTAGACCTACCCTCTTTTTCACTGTTTTTTGCGAAGTTCGAACTTTCAACCTTCCGTAGTCAAAAAGTTTTATATACGCAGATTTTTAAAACCTATCATATTTGATTAGGCTTTTGACAAGGAACACAATGCAAAAAACCACATTGAATCGAACCTCAAATAACAGAGTTATTAGCATTTGTTAATTTTTTTCAAAGCGCCCCCTAGCGGCAAAAATAAGACAAAAATGAAAATTTTCTCAACGTTAGGATCAAGTTCAGATAAAACTGCATAAACAGTGAAATAATGATGAAGATTGAACAAAAAATAAAGTCAGGAACTGCAAAAAAGAGGAAACATGTGGATATTCAATTGTTTTATAAGAGGATCAAACTTTGGACTGTGGTCATTTGATCAAATGAAGTCCGATCTTCAAAACCTAAACACCAATGGAAAGAACTCTTCACAGACTAAAACTTTTGTTCATATACTTTCTATAAAATATTTTTAGATTTGGAGCTATTTAATGCCGATATAAATAATACTAATTGGTATATGACCTTGACCTTTGTATATTATGCTTGATTTTTTTTCTATGATTTTATTTGTTTTATAAAAATGCATAAACAGTGAAATAATGATGAAGATTGAACAAAAAATAAAGTCAGGAGCAGCAAAAAAGAGGAAACATATGGATATACAATTGTTTGATAAGAGGATCAAACTTTGGACTGTGGTCATTTGATCAAATGAAGTCCGATCTTCAAAAACTAAACACCAATGGAAAGATCTCTTCACAGCCTAAAACTTTTGTTCATATACTTTCTATAAAATATTTTTAGATTTGGAGCTATTTTATGCCGATATAAATAATACTAATTGGTATATGACCTTGACCTTTGCATATTATGGGTAATTTTTTTTCTATGGTTTTATTTTTTTTTAAAACGATATAAATAATACTAATTGGTATATGACCTTGAAATTTGTGTTTTTATAAAACTGCATTAACAGTGAAAAATGATGAAGATTGAATAAAAAATAAAGTCAGGAGCTGCAAATAACCTTAAAAGTCATGCTTTTAAAATGTTGATTTTTCGAAAATATTGGTTATGTTTGACCGCGTACTGTGGACAAACCATGCATTTCTCAAAATCGCCACACCATATATTTTGTGCGTATATGTCTTGCGAATCATATGCAACAAAAAAATTCTCCTATCTCATTCCTGAAAGACGTGGATAAATTTTTCGCAGACCTACCCTCATTTCACAGTTTTTTCGAGATTCGAACATTCAACCTCCTGTAGCACGAAAGTTATATATACGCAACTTTTTGAAAACTATCATATTTTATTAAGTAACTGACAAGGAACGCAATGCAAAAACCGCATTTCAATCGGACTTCAAATAACAGAGTTATTAGCCCTTAGTCACTTTTACAAAACGCCCCCTAGCGGCAAAATTAAGACAAAAATGAAAATTTTCTCGACGTTAGGATCAAATTCAGATCCTAGGACAAAACTGGTAAAAAAATCAGAACTGTGACTGTTTCCTATCTTGTTGATATGCCGTTCACAAAAAAGAGACGGAAAAATAATAATAACTAGAATCGCTAATGCGATATCATCGGTTTTCGCAAAAGCAATTCCATTCAGTTCACGAGTCACATGTTTCGAAAAACATATTTCTTCGTTCAATGGCTTTTTGAATACTGTTGAATACAGTGATCTTTCAAACATTTTTGTGAATGTTTAAGCAGACTTTTTACCAAATTAAAATTTTTTACAGACTTCGGGTACTGCAACATTATATGTGTGTGTTGCTTTATGAGGGTGACATACGGCAATTGTACTCGATAAACAACAATTGCAAACGACACACAACAGTATAAAATGACACGCGACAATGCGATATGCCACTTAACATTATAACGAACTAATGTTGCATTGAATTACTATCATTTTCATGAAATATCGCATAAATATTTTAGTGTTGTTTCAAATTGATGTCACCAAGGAACAGAATGCAAAAAATTGCATAAAAATCAGACTTTAATCATTTTAGTAATAAAGGGTGATTTCAAGCCAAGCGCCCCCTAGCAGCAAAATGAGAAACAAAATTGAGTAAAATTTTACTATTAGGTACCTAGAAATGCAGCAAATGGTTCAATGAAGCATACAAGTCGCACTAGTCGAACATTCTATTCCTTATATATCACAATTTGAAGCATAAAAACTGATTTTCAATTATTCCAAAAAAGGATCAAACTTTGGACTGCCGTAATATGACTAAATCAAGTCCGATCTTCAAAACCTAAACATCACTGGAAAGGGCTATTCAAGAACTAAAACTTTTGTTTATATACTTTCAATAAAATATTTTTTGTTTTGGAGCTATTCGGAGCCGAATAAAAACACAATTATCGTAATATGACCTTGACCTTGAAATTTCATTTTAACTTTTTAATTGTGAGGCCCTTTAAAACATAACAATACATAACTTGTGAAAATACATGAAGAATGAACTAAAAATAAAGTCAGGAGCGACAAAAAACATCTTTTCGAAATTTTAATTTTTCCTAAAATTTAGTGAAGTTTGACCGTTTCTAGAGGACAAACCATGCATTTATTAAATTCGCTACCCCATATATTTTGTGCGTATATGTCTTGCAAATCATTTGCAGCAAACAGAATTCTTCTATCTGATGTCTAACAAAAACGGATAGGTTTTTTCGTACACATACCCTCATCTGCACAGTTTTTTTGCGAGGTTCGAACTTTCAACCTTCCGTTGCTAGCTCAAACAGTTTCAGCCACTCATACCTAGAAACTATCATATTTTATTAGGCTATCAACAAGAAACATAATGCAATAAACCGCATTTGGATCAGGCTTTAACTTTTTGAGTTATACGTAGAAGAGTGCTTTCAAGCTAAGAGCCCCCTAGCGGCAAAATGAGAAACAAAATTGATTACAATTATTCCATTAGGTACCTAGCAATGCAGCAAATAGTTCAATCAAGTACGCAACTCGCACTAGTCGAAATTCTATTTCTTATATATCACAATTTGAAGCATAAAAACTGATTTACAATTATTCCAAAAAAGGATCAAACTTTGGACTGCCGTAATATGACCAAATCAAGTCCGATCTTCAAAAACTAAACATCACTGGAAAGAGCTCTTAAAGAACTAAAACTTTTGTTCATATACTTTCTATAAAATATTTTTAGATTTGAAGCTATTTTATGCCAATAAAAATAATAATAATTGGTATATGACCTTGACCTTTGCATATTATGCTTGATTTTTTTCTATGAATTTTATTTGTTTTATAAAAAATGCATAAACAGTGAAATAATGATGAAGATTGAACAAAAAATAAAGTCAGGAGCAGCGAAAAAGAGGAAACGTATGGATATACAATTGTTTGATAAGAGGATCAAACTTTGGACTGTGGTCATTTGATCAAATGAAGTCCGATCTTCAAAATCTAAACACCAATGAAAAGATCTCTTCACAGACTAAAACTTTTGTTCATATACATTCTATAAAATATTTTTAGATTTTGAGGTATTTTATGCCGATAAAAAAATGATAATTGGTATATGACCTTGACCGTTGCATATTATGGCTGATTTTTTTTTCCATGATTTTATTTGTTTTATAAAACTGCATTAACAGTGAAAAAATGATGAAGATTGAATAAAAAATAAAGTCAGGAGCTGCAAATAACATTAAAAGTCATGCTTTGAAAATGTTGACTTTTCGAAAATATTGGTAAAGTTTGACCGCGTACTGTGGACAAACCATGCATTTCTCAAAATCGCCACACTAATATTTTGTGCGTATATGTCTTGCGAATCATATGCAACAAACAAAATTCTCCTATCTCATTCCTGAAAGACGTGGATAAATTTTCGCAGACCTACCCTCATTTCACAGTTTTTTCGAGATTCGAACATTCAACCTCCTGTAGCACGAAAGTTATATATACGCAACTTTTTGAAAACTATCATATTTTATTAAGTAACTGACAAGGAACCCAATGCAAAAAACCGCATTTCAATCGGACTTCAAATAACAGAGTTATTAGCCCTTAGTCACTTTTACAAAACGCCCCCTAGCGGCAAAATTAAGACAAAAATGAAAATTTTCTCGACGTTAGGATCAAATTCAGATCCTAGGACAAAACTGGTAAAAAAATCAGAACTGTGACTGTTTCCTATCTTGTTGATATGCCGTTCACAAAAAAGAGACGGAAAATAATAATAAAAAAAAAAAAAAAAAAAAATAAAACAGAAGAAGAACAATAGGTTTTCGCAAGCGATGCGAAAACCTAAAAAAAAAAAAAAAAAAAAAAAATAAAACAGGAGAAGAACAATAGGTTTTCGCAAGCGATGCGAAAACCTAAAAATATGAGAACTTTAAAAAGATCCAGGGCATCTATGGCCCTCTTGTTATATTTATTTCCCTTACATATTTATCCTTACTTTGGTGAATAAAATAGTGTATGTTTTGGAGGAAGTCAAAGTATGGATGAAGATATCTTAGATGCCTAAGTGTTTTCGTTTACTAATCTATCTTTGATAGTGTGCACTATTTCAGAGCAAAGTAGCCCAGCCAGTGTGTACGCAAGTCATATGTTTTTTCTTCTTCTCCTATCTGTTTTCGCCATAGTTATGTGTATTTTAATGTATAATTGTTTTACAGGTTTTCATACGGTAAAGTCAGAAAACTTTTTCTCAAACCAGGGGATTATGTCACAGGAAACACTCTTTCCGAGTATTTACATTTTGTATATTTCAGTCTTAAATAACCGATTAAATTACGTCTGTAAATAAACACATTATTATTATGTGTGGCCTGTAATAACCTAACAGTTTTACAAACCTTTCACCCGGAATTAAATCTGCACTAATCGGATATCGTGTGTTATGCTTGACTGCACACCATCCGTATCGGTGTGCCATCATTAATATGTTAATAAATATTTAGGATATTTATCATATTTTTTCAGGTTTGTTTCCGTTTTACATATCAATAGTTCAGTATAAAGTATTGCTTATTGAATTGTTGAAACCTCAATTAAATATACTTTCATATATTATCAATATAATTTAAATATGTTTTGATAATTCAAATCTATGTACATGTATTCACCTTGTGTATTTCGTTATGTTTCTGTAGGCCTATGTTGTGTTTCTTTTAATATAAGATGTATTATGCATCGTGTGTTATGTCTGATTGTACACCACCCGTATCGGTGTTATTAATAATATAAATAAATATTTAGGATATTTATTATATTCTTCCAGTTGTCTGTCGGCTTCGGCCTTGACCCACACGCTACATAAAAAAATACATGACGACTGGTTATTTCAACACAGTTATTTGGGGACTTGGTGGATAGAAAGCTTCTCGATGGCACCGATCATGCAGTTCGCGTGACCCTTGATGTGAGAGCAAATCGGATTGGACGAAGAAAACCGGCAGCCAAATGCCAATAAACCTCTGCTCAAACAGTGTTGAAACCAAGTGGGGACACGGAAGGGACACCCGTGTACTGAAGGGAGATCAGTTCATATCATTTCATATTAACCATTACTTGTTGCGCATACATTCAATGCAATAATTATCATTGACGGTTTTTTATTTCTACGATGAAAACTATCAAATGTTTGTATAGTCAGAGAGCAGTTACATAGGACGTTATGGATTGCATGATTTGTTTGTTGGATTAAAGGTATTCAGTCAGTTCAAACTATACAAATCATGCATGTGTAGCGGCGCACGCTTAATCGATACGTAGTGTGCCGGTATACACCAAGCTTTATATAGCAGGAGCTCATTTAACTGACTTATGTTCATATAAAAATGCAAGGAAAGGATATGGCATTCGAAGTTGTTGAATGAATTCACATTCAAATAATTAATCAAAAGGATGATGATGTGCAGAATTTTAAGTAACTTCTTCTGTGTTATTTTGATAACATGTGTAAGTGGATTTTGTCCGCAAAACTTTACTTGTGAAAGGGACACTGAATCCTATGAAAACATGTTTGATGAAAAAAGCCACCAGGCCAGGAAACTGATTTTAAAAATTAAAAATCTAGATGACGTAGGCAAATTCTTCTCTGTATCGAACAGGTTGTGGAGTGATGTACGTGAATTGGATATATCAGCATGTAATTGCACAGAAGTCAAAGGCACGCCATTTCTTAACCTTATAAACTTACAAGTTTTGGGACTGCATGTAAAATCAGAATGCTTGTTTGGTAAGGATATTTTCAGTGGTCTGAATGAGCTGAAAGTATTAAATCTGTCAGGCAATACCCGGATGTATTTAAATGATTTGAACGTCCCTTTATCGCACACGTACGCGGGAGAAATTGTTCTGCCGAATCTTACGAGAATTGTTCTAGATTGTATTCAGTCTAGATCTGGCAAAAGAATGATTTACTTAGAGAAGTCAAATTTTGACGTACTGATTCAAATCGAAAATTAGAAACATTAGAAATGTCTTCGGTTAACATTCAAATTTCAAATTACCCAACTATACTTGATACCTTTTGTATAACAGTGAAACATTTCATAGCACGAAATGCCGTTTTCGTCCCAGAAAGAATGTCATACCAACGCCGTGTGCTTCTCTGAGAACTGTAGATATCAGCGGGATGTTTTTTTATGTCATGAATGAAAATATTGACCTTGCCGATTTGAAATGCAGTTTCTTTTATTTCGGTTTATTTGTGGAAAAACTGATATGAGAAACGTTCTCAAATTGGAGAGATCTTTAGCCATGACTATTCATGGGGGCGTCTTTAACCTTTCTACATGTGAGTTACGCTTTAACTATATTGACGCGTCCTTCAACGCCTTAAAAATACTCAATTTTCTGTTGTTCTTCATAATACAACAGTACACAGTTTCTCTGTGTTGGACTTTTCACACAATATCATTCAGTATATATCTCCAAACTTTCTGAATCCATCCAGAAACCTTGAGATACTCAACATATCACACAATCAACTAGGATATATGCAAAGGCAGTTTCCTTCTGAATTTGAAATTATTTTCACAGCTTTGATACGCATGAGAGTGATCATTTTGTCTTCAAATGATTTGGATTGTATTCCACTTGGTATGTTCGTTAATAATGGCAAACTACAAGAAGTAGACTTATCGGATAATAAACTCACAAGTTTGGCATTCAAACTGAATCATCTTCATGACTTGGAATTATTTAACTTAAGTGGAAATATGCTTCAAACAATAGATGAACAGTCATTTATATTTTTCAGCAATGTTCAAAGAACTAGCACAGACACCTATTGGTTTCAAATTGATTTGAGTAACAACAGATTCGTTTGCTCTTGCTCCGATTTCAATAGGAAGTTCATAGGATGGCTTTATCAGTCTCCATCATTGTCGAATGGAGCATACATATGTACCCGAGACAATGAGCTGTTAGATATAAGTGACAATGTTGTTGAAGACATGGATACATACTGTGAACTTGAAAAACGTCTACGTGTATTAATGATTGCTGGACCTCTTGCGTTTACTTTAACATCAACAATTGCCATTGTAACTGCGTGTTTTATTAGAAGGCTTCGGAAGAAAAGACAGGCTGAACAGTTTTATAAAAAACTTTACAAAATGGTGGTTTTGAAAATAGTTTTATATTTCTTCGCCACTGTTCTGAAAATAGAAATTTTGCAGACAAAATTATGGATCGTCTAAATAGAGAAATGAAACTGCTGACAAACTTTGATAAAAACTACATTTCGATAGGAGATGTAGATTTTCGACCAGGCTTTCCAGTGCTCCAAGAACTAATTCGAAATATTCGACAGTGTGGAGTTGTTGTTTGTATTGTCTCTAACACGTTTTGTCAGAAACATTGGTGTCAAATAGAAGTAAAGGAAGCACAACACCAGAAGAAACCGGTAATCATGATCATGGTGGAACAGGTGGAAAGACGCCTCATGGATTCCTCGATGAAGGACATGTTTGAGCGAAATACGCATGCGTCTTGGACCGATGGTCCGGATGGTGGGCGAATGGAGCCAGATTGGCCAAAATTCTGCAAGGCGGTCTAGGAACTTGTTGCGGAAATATGACACGAAAAACACATCATTGAATATTCCGTGGTTAAAGTATAGTACTATGTACATACGAGTTTGATTAAAAGACAAATGTAGATAGATGAAAAGCTGAATTGTTACAAAACTATGTGTAAAGTATTGGATTCAAAATTTAAAGTCACATTGTAAGATAGCAAATCATAACTTATCTTTATAAATAGAAATGTTTGTTCACGTACTTACGATTATAATATATCGTTGAGGTTTATGATTTTCTCACTCAGTCCTACCAAGTTACCCAGAAACCACCCCTCTACACCAGGCCTTATCAGTTTAGCTAATCAGAGTAAACAGTTCTCCGGTCATAAATGTATCATATGGTAACATAAAAGTGTTGTAACGTCGTTCAGAGCAGTTACGCTTTAAAAAGCCGAGCGGAGACTTCTATACTTAACAAGGGGTAGCATGACTTATGAATTACAAGCGGAATGAAATAAAGAGAATGGCCGATTAACATGTAAATAGATAATTTATCTATCTTTTCACAAGTATCAAAGACAACACTCTCTCATTCACGAAAGCATAATTGAATAAAAGGTAGTATTTATATCCAATCAGTAAATAAACCTCTATATTGCCACGAAGACTCTGGCAAGATTATGTTCATTACATCCAATGACTGTACAATGTATATACTGGTGCCTTAAGCACTAAATAAGCTATTCAAACTTAACTTTAAATTCACGGTTACTCTCCGTCGTCGGAGTCCGGACGCTAAATATGGTTAGCTTTAGAATAAATCGTCTGGTACTATTCCGAGGACTGTAAATGGCAGAATAACCAACACCTCAGGCGGGGGTTCCCGGCGCACTCCCCAACTCACAACCGATTACTTGTAGATACCTGAGATCAACCCAACCGATTGTATATTGCCACAATCTAACTCGTAGATTGGACAGAACACCATTAACAAGGTACAATAACTAAGCTCTGAAGCTTTAACCGAGGATTTTCACAGTATATAATCACTTGAACCCACGACCTCTGGAGGCCAATAAAACATTGCCAAAGATTCGAGACAATCTCCAACTAGATCATTATTTAGACATAAACCGTTCTATATGATGCAACTAAACCCGAAATAACTGGATTTCCAACACTATTGTTTATTTATTCAAAGTGTAAGAGAATGGGTCACTGAAATCGAATTATCGTTTGGACGACGCGCTTTACGGCCTTACATAAACTTTGGTTGGCGGACTGTGGACAAATGTACCAGACAAAGAATTTTATTGGTTGATGAGGAGGCAGTTCATTAGCGACTGCATACAGAGTACCAGTCGGTTGCAGCGTCGTCGTCCACAGTATTATTGAATCTGATTGGATGCCGCTTTATAATACAATGAATGATAAAATCCAAGTAAAACAAATGCTGTGTTAGTTTCAAGATGTCCAAAGCAAACTTGTATTGAATACTCACCAAATAATGAAGCTATTTAAACACAATAAACGCTTCTTCTACAAGGTGTAACCGATTTAGGTGAAATACACATTCCCTGAATAATCTTCCTACGAACTGACATCGACGATCATGCTAAAAATACTACGAAATCGTCCATCATCTCGAATAACCACGAGGTAAGAATTCCAGTAGAGTGACTTGAAACTACCTTTGTAAAATTGATGACCTACGCTTCCGTGTTTCACTCTCTCTCACTCCATATAGATATTTACAATTTAACAAAGAGAAACACACATATATACATTATGAGCCACGGGGTTGCTTCAGTATTTATGTGAAACGAATGTATCATATCCATGTTAACAAATTAGGCGTTTTCTGTGCAGATGAATCATACTGAGGATGAGTCATTGGTTACTGTTAAATTAACATGCTAATCTAAAATAAGACCATTAGTAATGGGCTATATTTTGAACTCACGGAAGGGACTGGGGCACCAACTAATCAACCTACCAATCAAATAAATATCACAGGTCAGGTGATCAGCAGTGCCCAATATACGGCCTACCTCGCCATTCTTTGTTTGGAACCTTTTCGAGGAAGGTCGTTTTATTTACAGGGGAAAAACTTTACCACCACTTCCCATCCGCCTCCTCGTGATATCTATATCATTCTCAATCTATTATGTTCATGTATCGCTTTCAGTTGTGGTCAGTTGTTTTGCTCAGATATGGGAAAAAAGTGTATTTATCAAATTTTTTCACAAAAGATATGTCTATATTTATGCATTACAACTTAAAATGCCTTTTTACAGGAATGGTAACTTGTGCACATATATAATATTTCCATGTAGATCACTCAGAGTTGGATATCAATATTTGTTGCAATATTTATTTTGAAACCACAAGAAGTTATATGTTCAAATACATATATTTTTTAGCTCACCTGAGCATTAGGTGCTCATGGTGAGCTTTTCTGATCGCCTTTTGTCCGTGCGTGCGTGCGTCCGTCGTCAACAATTTCTTTAAACATCTCTTCTAAGCTACTCACTGGATTTGAAAAACTTCATAGGAATGTTCATTATGGGGCCCTTTACCAAGTTGTTAAAATTATTTTGATTGGTCAAAAATCTAGATCACAGGAGCTAAAAATAGATTTTAAAAATGAAAATTTTAAAAATCTTCTTCTCCTAAACCACAAGGCCTATCCTTTTGATTTTTGTTATGTATCATGATCTTATGACTCTCTACCAAGATTTGTTCAAATTATGACCCTGGGGTTAAAATTGGACCCGCCCTAGGGGTCACATTATTTTACATAGAGTTATAATAAGAAAACCTTAAAAATCTTCTTGTAAGAAAGTATAAGGCCTGGAGCTTAGATATTTGGCATGTAGCATCATCGTATGGAACATTACTAGATTGTTAAAATTAGGGCCCTGGGGTCAAAATTAGGCCTGCCCCAGGGGTCACTTTTTTACATAGAGTTATATATGAAAAATTTCTTTAAACAACATCTCTTCATAAATACTAAACTGGATTTTGACTAAACTTCACAGAAATGTTACATTATGGGGCCCTTTACCAAAGTTGTTAAAATTATTTTGATTGGTCAAAAATCTAGGTCACGGGAGCTAAAAATAGATTTTAAAAATGAAAATTTTAAAAATCTTCTTCGAAACCACAAGGCCTCGCCTTTTGATTTTTGGTATGTAGCATGATCTTATGACTCTCTACCAAGATTGTTCAAATTATGACCCTTGGGTCAAAATTTGCCCCGCCCTAGGGGTCACATGATTTTACATAGAGTTATAATAAGGAAACCTTAAAAATCTTGTAAGAAAGTAAAAGGCCTGGAGCTTAGATATTTGGCATGTAGCATCATCTTATGGAACATTACCAAGATTGTTAAAATTATGGCCCTGGGGTCAAAATTAGGCCTGCCCTAGGGGTCACTTTTTTTACATAGAGTTATATGTGAACAATTTCTTAAAACATCTCCTTCTAAACTACTCACTGGATTTTGATAAAACTTCACAGAAATGTTCATTATGGGGCCCTTTACCAAAGTTGTTAAAATTATTTTGATTGCTCAAAAATCTGGGTCACAGGAGCTAAAAATAGATTTTAAAAATGAAAATTTTAAAAATCTTCTTCTCCGAAACCACAAGGCCTAGCCTTTTGATTTATGGTATGTAGCATGATCTTATGACTCTCTACCAAGATTGTTTAAATTATGACCCTGGAGTCAAAATTGGCCCCGCCCTAGGGGTCACATGATTTTACATAGAGTTATAATAAGGAAACCTTAAAAATCTTCTTGTAAGAAAGATAAGGCCTGGAGCTTAAATTTGGCATGTAGCATCATCTTATGGAACATTACCAAGATTGTTAAAATTATGGCCCTGGGGTCAAAATAAGGCCTGCCCCAGGGGACACTTATTTTTTATAGAATGATGTAGGAAAACCTTCAAAATTCATCTTGTCAAAACCCATGAGGCCTGGAGTTTAGATATTTGGCATGTAGCATCATCTTATTGACACTTACCAAGATCGTGAAAATTATGGCCGTGAAAACGGCATCTCATCTGAAATCACTGGACATAATTTGATTTAATTTGGCACGGATGATCTTTCGGTGAAGTTTCACAAAAGTTGCTGAAATTATTCTGATCCATAAAATAACATTGCTGCCAGGGGCGGGGCTTATTTGCCTTATATGTATATAGTGAAATCTTTAAATGACATCTCCTCTGAAACTGCTAGACAGAATTTGATAAAACTTTACAGGGATCATCTCCTTCAAAACTACTGGCCAGATTTCAAAATGTTTTAATACAGACTGATGTTCCTTGGGTAACCGTATACTCAGGTGAGCGATCCAGGGCCATCAAACAAATATTCACCTGTCACAATTTTTAAACAGTGTTAAGTGGATTTTTTTTAATAATTGTAGTTATATTACTGGCAGATCTATAAAGTTAACACTATATAACTTGCTTGATATGAAGGATATTTAAACACGTTTCTTATTATTACATGTGTTTGACGTAAAAAAAGTTTTTTGTTTCCACTAACCCGACCGCCCCTATATTTTCTTGCCGACCCTATTTTTCTAGCATTTGTATCACCAGGGTTACGAAGCATTGTTTTTCGTCATTTTCGCTTTTCATCTTTATTGCGGTGACGCTTATGAGAACTGTATTAGTTCATCGAGCGTCTAGTTATACATTTGTACTATAAACTATCAAGCGCTTACGATACCTAGCTCATCGTACAGCTTGGGTTCAGGCTGAAAATTGTCTTCTCCAAGCAGAAATCTAACAATGGCTACACGGTAACAGATGTCTTCAATTTCGTCCATCACAACGAAGGGAAGAAATGGCAATTTACAGGTAAATGAATTGTCAAGAATTGCATGTCCATCCTAGTCCACATTTGTGTACTCGTAGGATGGTGTTCCCTCATATCGCGGTACTAAGGACTCGAACGAAAATGATTTACAAGGAAAGACTTATCTTCACTTTATTTTTGTATGTCCCAGATATTCCACCTTTGTAGCATATTTTGAAAATAATCTCATATTTACGAGTCTTTCCAATAAAGTATTAAAACATGTTTTTGTCCGCCATGTTTGATCTACATAAAACATCCCATGATCCTCTGGTATCGCGGTATGTGTTCGAGGTCCTGCTTTGTGTTTTTCAATAAATCTAAAAACTATAGACAGTCACTGAATACACATGGAAGTTTCAAATTAACTTATAAAGTTTATTTAAACACTATTTCTCAAAGTATAACATGAAAATCAAACATTTAACGAAAATAGTTTTTTCCCCTCTCAATATGTGTTTTAGTCTTCTTGTTAAGGGCAATGTGGGCATCTGAAAACACTAGCTCTTATCAACACAGACACATTACAGCAAAATTTTAAGTGCGTCCAATGTGTGAAAAAATCTCATTACCAAAGAGCTAGGTTCACAAACCTGGTATTTCTGCCCTGTGATTTTGCAAATATAAAATCTTATCTATTTCCTGAAAACCAAATTCCTTTATAAAATATGACTTATTTTCTATATGAAAAAGGCAAAATAGCACATAAGAAGTACCCTTATATAAAGAAAAAAGTTTTTACCATATCATACATAAATGGCAAAGCGGTTAATTTTAGAGTATTTGTTGCAATATTAGGTTAAAAATAAATATGAAGAGCCACACACGACAATTTCTCCTTTTCAGATAATGATGTCAAATGTATTGTGAATTAAATCTTGAAATATGGTCGTGTCGGGTTTGGCTCTTCGTACCTAAGAAAAACGATTTATAAATTTGACTTTTTTAACAAAGAAAGAATGTCAATTGATATCAATTCATTTTTCCGTGAAATTAATATTGTTGTTATTATGAAACCCAGCCAGTACTAATTTTAATATAAAGTACTAATCTAAATGCACAAGAATGCGTGAAAACGATCCTTGCATTCTCCTGATATTGGTATTTACCCGTCCTCGTGTCCGAATTATTTCTATCCGAACGTGTGTTAACAGTAGATAAAATAATGTCCTATATGTATCGCTCATTTTGATGGAAAACATTCAGTAAATAAATTAAAAAAAATAAACCTAACAAAGAATGCAACACTAAAAACTTATTCTGTGTGGAAGAAAACATATCTTTATTCATCAACTTTTAGTGTGCTTTAACCACAAAATCAAGGGAAGTCACTCGCACTGTTTCAAAGTACTGGAAACCAAAATACTATATGCTACTTTGTCTTGAAGACTTTAAACATTTTCCGATCATGTGATATTAAAGAACAGAAGGTGAGTGTAAAACGTTATTTTTGTAAATCTGTGTTAAACTGGTAACAATCCTGTATCGCAAAGTTGTAAAGTAACATGAATCAACTTATAGCTCGGGTTGCTAAAGACGCTGTGCAGACGTCAACATATAATTTCTTCTGAATTTAGTATATTAAATTCACCAGTTTAATAAATATTCCATACATGTTTATATATAATTATACAATATAAAATTATTTATATATCAGTACTTTAAATCATTGCCGAATTCATACAAAAATAAAACTGCTTACAAATGTATGAAATGAAATATATCATTATTTTAAAATTACAATGGCGATATAATGACGTAAAAAATTATAAAATCTTTTCTGACACCCCATATACATGTGATAATTATATATATATGATAATTAATTAATGGTTTAAGATTTTTGTTTGAAAAAAATACTGTAGTTAATTGATTAGTAATATTTTTTAATAAACATTATGCAAATAAAACCTTTTATACTTTTTCTAACAGGATGCCTAAAAAAACTGTGCTGTGTAATAAAAAACTGAAACTAAACCACAGAAGACAGGTTAATAAAAACATTGCAAAATATTTAAGAAAGTTCTATCTTCTAGAGGCATCAAGTTCAGATTTCATTTGTGGGGGTTGCAGCAGGAATGCCTATCCAGTATCAAGTGCACAGCCGAAGTCATCAATCCCACCTCCATCAAAAGAAACTGCAGAAAATATATCAAAGGCAGATTGTAAAAGTCCACCATCAATTCACCTCCCTATAAAATGTGCCAGCAAAAGTCACTCATATTGTTTTATATGTAAAAAAAACCTGTACCGAAAATCACCATAGTTCCAGCAAGTATTAGACAAAGAGTATTTATTGAACATGGCATCATGATCACAGCCGAAAGTAGATGTTGTCCATCTCACTTTAATAACAACTTAACAGAATTTAACAAGGAAGAACTGCTCAACATGAAAACCAAAGAATATTCTTACATGAATCGCACTGCAGTGGCCCTGAAATCTACCAACCAAAGGATGTATTTCGACAATATATATATGTATACAGATGAAGACATAATCAACCTGACTGGCCTCAACAAACAACAATTTCTTGACCTTCACCGACAAGTTGAAACTTCTATCAAAAACACCCCAGCAAGAACATCCATTACAACACTTGGAATTTTTCTCTTTAAAATGAAGCGTGGACTTTCAAACAAAATCATGTCAACGATATTCAACCTCACTAAATCAAGTATCAGAAGAGCAATACATTCAGCACGGCAAGCTCTTATTGATATCATTGTTCCATTACATCTCGGATTTGACCATGTCAGCCGCCAACAAATAATTGAACAGCACACAAGAAAACTGGCTCAAGATCTTTTAGCTGAGAGGCATGACCAAGCAATTCTAGTTTTAGATGGCACTTACATATATATCAATAAAAGCAACAACTTCCAGTTTCAACGGAGAAGTTACAGTGTACAGAAGAACAGGCCTTTGGTGAAACCAATGATTATTGTTTCAACTTCAGGATATTTTGTAAGTGTTCTAGGACCATACTTTGCTGATTAAAAAAATAATGATGCCTCCATACATACTCAAACATATCCTTAAATATCCTTTCCGTTGCATTACAAGAGCACCAACCTGGCCCAATCAATCACCTGAAGACAGCTTTATGAAGGACATTCAAAGCGTATTTATTTCACATTTGAATGCCCAAGGCAGACAATGTCAAAAACATAATAATGTAGGGGTCCCTCTCATGTAAAAATAAATAAAAAACATATATTTCCTCACATGCTGTATTTAGAGTGTAAACAATAAAATTGTTTTAAGATTTTACTTAGATTTGCCCTAAGTCATCTCAACCCACCCATGATTGAATCCGACTGAGGTATTATCAAGATAAACTTTGAGACTAAGTTTGAAAAAGAATTAGGTAAAATGTGACTCGAACAAGATTTCACTAAAATTTGCCATAATCCCCCCAACCAAATTAAAAAAAACCAATAAAAATAAAAAAGCAAAAA
>CM037780.1:72071886-72110750 GCA_021229015.1 Solen grandis | reverse complement strand
TTTTTTTTCTTTTGTTTTGTTGTTTTTTTTTTAATTTTGACGGTTTTTTTTAAATTTTCGAATATTTTAAATCTAAAAACACTCAAAAAATAATTTTTGATTTTAATGAATCGGGTTATTTGCAAGGTCCTTTAAACCCTTTTTTGGCCTACAATTTTTTAAGGAGTTTCATCAATTTTTTTAATAACAAGAAGACTTGTAATTTTTAACTTGAAAATTTTTTTTCCTCATTAATGAAAGAATTTAAATACTTAAAGTTTTTTTTTAAAATTTGCTTTTTTTTTTTTTTTTTTTTTTTTTTTTTTACAATAAAAACAGTGGGTTTCCCCTATTTGATTAGCGGCTCCTTGGCAAAAATAAAACCTTTTTTTCATTTTCAACAACGGTTTCATTTCTCTCGGATCATTTCCGGACCAAACGTTTATGTTTCGGGCACAAAAGCGTTTAAACATCAAAAAATTTTTGTTTTCAATATTTCGCTCCCATACAAAAATGGATTTTACTTTTTTTTTTTTGGGAAAAGACCTTCAGGGTTCTGTTTCTCAAAATATTAAATTGACTTCTAACTTTACTCCCTAGGCCCCCCGCCAGTCGAACTTTTTACTTGTTCCTCTTGAAGCCAACTTCCTTTGATTCTCCTCAAAACTTAGGGTCTTTAAAATTTGCAAGTTTTTTAAAGCGGAATTGTTTTTTGAAAAGTTCTGAACTTAATTTAATTCATTAAATAAATTTTTAAGAATCTGAGTCAATAAGAAAGGGAGATCAAACCCCCTACGCGGGTTCCCCTTTTCTATTACATCGACGTTTAAAGAATCGCCAAACCGAACGCAATTTGTTTGCGTATTTCCTTAATTCCCAACAGGGAAAGCGGAGTCCCCGTGACATTAACCCGCCCTTTTTACACTCCCAATTGAAAATAACTAAAAATATTTAGAAGTTTTCCCATGAAAAGTCCTTTCCCCTTTCATAAAGGGTTTCCTTTATCCGATGCTGAAATTGTTATATTTTTCGACACATTATCATAAAAAACATTTATTATTTGATGTGTTTCCAGAAATCCTTCCCTCCAATCCCCCCTTTTTTCCGCATTAAACCCAGTCCCTGACCTGTGTTCTTTAAAAAACTGCTTGTACTTTATTTCCGGTGGCCCTGGGGAACCCTCTTTAGGGCCCCGATATTTTTCCCCTTGGTTTTTTTAGCCCTTTCTGCTTTACCTTTCTCGCTGCTCGACTTTGCTTTGTATATCTTTTTTTTCAAATTTGATCCCTTATTGAATTAGCCTGATATTTTTTCACAACCCTCCAACCTTGATCAGCTACTGTCTAAAAACTCAAAATTCTTCGGCTAAATCAACGAAAACTAATTAGCATACTCAAAATCAAACAAGGTGTATATGTCTTTTAATTATGTTTTTTGATTTTTTTCATAATAAAGACATAAAAAAATAAAGTATTAATATATTTAAAAACTTTTTTAAAATATAAATATTCTTTTTTAACCGCGCCTCCTTTTTTTTTATATCGATTACTGTTGACAAACACTAAATGCGTATGCTGAATTGTAGACACCATTTATTTTCCCTTGCATAAATAATTTTTAAAAAATGCCAAAACAAAACAAAAAACAAAAAAACAAAACCCCCCACCCTTATATAATGAAAATTTAATAAATGAAATTAATTTTAATTTTTTTTAATATCTTTATCTATAAAAACAACCGGGTTTTAGGTAAACCCATAAATTACACGTGAACGTCGCCGCTTAAACGAAAAACACGGAGCGAAAAAAACTCTCCATACACGCTGGTCCTGTTGCCGGAATTTTCCAAAATATCAGGTAAATGGGAAAAAGTCATTATTGAAAAAAAAAATGAAAATTTAAAAAAAAAAAAAGTACTTAAAAACGAACACATTTTTTTAAATAAACCTCACTTAAAATTAGAAAAAATTTTTTTAAATTTTAAAAAATCAAGATTTTTTTTTTAAAAGGGGAATTTTTTAAAATAAAAAAAAATAAAGAAAAACCTTCTTTATATTTGATTTCCTCTTACTTTTTTAAAAAAACCAAAAAATGTTAGTTTTTAAAAAAGGGTTTTGGTTTACCCGAATGCGTTTCCCCCAAGGCTTTTACCCTGGTTGCATTATTCAACCCCCCTCCCTTTGTAAACCCCCCACCCCCCCGGCAAATTTAAGAAAAGGACTTTAAACCCCGGCCCCTTTCCCCCGAATTTTCCATTAATTCCCTACCCAAAGTTAACAATTTACCAGGCAATTTTACGCCAAACTCCGCCCCCTTACCCTAAACGTTTGAAAATTTAAACCCCTCCCGGTTGAAAGACCGTTGTTCAGGCCAACCCCCTTTTACGTGCAAAAAGGCCTACAGCCCCAGGCTTCTCTTTTTCCCCGAAAACCCCCGGCCCGCCCAAGCCCAAAATTTTAAACTTTAGACACAAAACCAATTTTCCATTAAATTTTTTTTTATAGTAAAAGAAAACAAACGGATCTTTTTTAAAAAAGAAAAAAAATATTTTTAAATTTTAAAAAAACAAATTTTTTTTCCCAAAGTTTTTAAATTTGTGGCATTTACTTTTGCTATAGTAAGCAATTTGGGACTCGAATCATTTTTGTCCCCTCTCATTCAAAGTCGTGGGGAGTAAAGCTTTTTTTATTTTCTAACTGATTTCTTTTTAAAAAACCCTATCTGTAAATTTAAAAAAATTTGGACAAAATCAAATTTCGAGCAAGTCCCCCGGCAATTTTGTCCTTAATGAAAAATTTGGTGAGCCTCGGAAACTGAACATTGTTCCCCCGGGGTCACCGGAAACTTCGGAAGCGTCGCGAGCCCCTACTTGGATTGACACCGAAAAAATTCAGTAACTCATTTATGTATTTCCTATGTTTCTCGGACCATCCCTGCTTTAAAGTGCCATTCAATGGGCTGCTCTTTTTTTTATTTTTTTTTATTCTCGAAAATTGGTTTTTGTGCCTAAAACTTAAGCATTTTTTTTTAGCCCGAAAATCGAATGCATATATAAATAAGATTGTTTTATCGGTCTATCTTCCTTATACAGGGGTTATCTGGTATCGATACCTTTCCGGCAGGCAAAACCGGGCAATAAAGGGGAAAGAATACAATGATTTTTTTTACTGCGTGCGCACGTAAAACTTGGGGTACGAACACAATACTACGCGCACGAACGCAATAATACTCTTGACGCGATAACCACGGCATTCGCACGCGAAAGCTACGCTTTCGCTGGGTAAAAGCAGTGCGATTAATTGTTAATGCGGCGAACAGTTAGCACGCTGCATACGCGGGAGTTATTGCGTGAACACCCGATATCAAATATATCTTTCATTTCCCCTGTTTGCCACCGTACAAATGATTTACGTTTCAAAATTAAAATTTATTTCTCATGGATTGTAAGTTGAAACTGCAAAAAAAAAAAAAGTATGCTCAATCTATATAAATATAAGTCTATAAAAAATCTCGAGATCGTGGGTTTATGTCTATCCTTTAACTCCGAGAATTCAGGGACGGATTCTAACGGAGTGGGGGGTTAATGTCACAGTACGCAAAGGGAGAACTGTGTATATAAGTTGGTAGAGCATTCGCCCTGATAGCGAAAGGCATCCGGTTCGAGTACCTTCAACTGCATTTCCCCAAATTTCCTATTTTTCTTTTATAATAAAGGCACAAAAAATGATGTAAAGAATGGGGAATAAGAGAGATAAGTATGATATGTACCCAAATGTGTAAACAAGATAAAGGTAGAAATTAACATGCATATAGTACTAACAAGCTAAAATTGAATTGCCCTCGACAGAAAAATAACATGTCTTACAGTCAATATTTAGTATCTTTGTTAAATCAGAGAATAGTTCCTGCGGTCGACAACAATCCCATACACTCCACAAAAAATATATAGATTAATTTGTTTAAGATTTCAAAACATGTTTTGTGAGAAATGAGAGTAATATTTGAATTGTATTTTTTTTTCTTTTCTTTTTATTCAGATTATAATATGTACAATTGTGTACCTTTCACTTTGCGTCATTGTAAAATCATCTGGTAAGATGTTTTTTCTAAATGAAATCAAATTTATATATTTTGCTCGAAATAACTGTATACTTTATTTTATTTTATTTAAATTGGTATAAAATCCTTAGTTCTATCACCATTATATATTCATTTATTCATATTCCTGTATATTTAACGATAGGTACATGTTTTAAATATTAAATAAAATGTAGGCAATATATACTCTCACCCGTGTATCTATGTTAACTTACACATTTGTTTTTTCTGAACCCCAGTATGTTTTTCATAATTTGATGAATAATCAATATAGATATATTTTATTTAATACGTAAAATTATAATAAATCCTAATATTCGTACTTCAGGGGTCAATCTTTGCCTTCCGGAAACGTGTTACACGAAGTGATGCGTATTTTCAGCAGCCTATGTGGTAGACGGTGACGTGCGGACAGACTATAGAGAGTGTCAGTGTTGTTTTTGGTCCTATAAAAGAAGAGACAGCTGGCTAACGATAGACCGGGACAAACATATCATGTTTCAGGTGTAATAATATATGGCGCAACGGGTTATTTGGGTAATTTTACCCTCATCATATTTTCTGTTACATTTTTAATCTGAAATAATGTGATCTACTAGGTATAAAACTTTTTTTCAAGTTAAATTGATTGGCAATAAAAATTATCGCGATTTATGTACTCAGTATCGTTTTTTCTTTTTTTTTTTTTTTTTTTTTTTTTTGGATTATAATAAAATAAAATATCCGACGTCGGCTGGATATTCCCACAAATGTTCACATTCATCGTTGTTTATCATGAACTTTGAGCAAATAGTAGGCTCTGCGTATATCAACATTTCCACGACACCACAGTAAATTGCACATATTAAATTACTCAAACACTTAACTAAGATTTATTATCATATAAATATTTACGCAGCTGAGAGTCTAAATGGTGTAAAGATCTACTTACACAATGAGGAACACACGAAGGGTACCCACTACATAATGATAGATAAAAGTCCAAGGTTGTTCTTCTTCAATCTCACCCTTGACCATCCCGTTAGCGCCAAGTACATCACGCTTACGCTGGAACGAATTGCTATGCTACAATTATGCGAAATTGAGGTCTTTAAAAGAGGTAATTTCCTGAATGTTCTGAAGCTGACCTTAGAATAAATAAACTACTACTTTAATTCAATTTATCTGTAAGTTTATCAATGAAGAATGATTTTAGAATAAAAAATAATTCGTTATTTTTGCTAAAATAATTATGGAAAAGCATGACCCCACCGACATATTAATCGTATTTGTCGCCTAATTTCCCGAAAGAGCTGAAGTGAAAGAAGAGAATAATGTTTGTAAACAAAAGAAGAAGAAAACTTTCTATTAACATCTAAACAAAGTATTCTGTTCAGCGTTATATTTTTCTTCTTACTTTTCGAGTATCTTTAATGTCATAAAATAATGAAATAGTTAACCGTTTGATATGGGCGGGTTCGTCATCAATTTTATCATCTTAAATTTTTATTCTTAAAACAATCAGTAAAAACTATTACGTTACATAAAAGTCATAAAAGTATTGTTCTTTTTTTTGTAGAAATATATGTTTTTGGAATATTTCAGTGTCACCCTGTTGCCCCCCTGGGTATACGGGGCCCCAGCTGTAATAACACATGTGAAGCTGCGTTTGACAGGGTCCCATGTGATTCAGAAACAGGACAATGCACGGCATGTGCCCCGGGGTACACAGGGGATTTTATCCAAAAGGTATGGACCGGTTTATACCAGATTGCTAATATAGGATATATATACATTTAAAAAATATCTATATTTATTTTCATATATACACAGTCAAACCTGTGCACTAAGGTCAGGCAGGGGATATCAGAAAAATGACCTTTGTTCACAACGACCTTTGTTTGGAGTGTGTCATCACCGTGGTCGAGCGGTTTACAGCGTCCCTCTCGGGAGCGGTAAGTTTGGGTTCGATCGCCGACCGCGACATACCAAAGTTGTAAATAAAGGTACTGTATAGCCCGAATGCTTGCGCCCAGCATATAAAGGTAGATACAGACTTGTTGGCCCTGGTCAGGATAATGGGACAGGGTGTGGTATCATGCTACATGTGTACGGCGTGTAGCACGATATCTGTCTCAAGAAGATATCGTCTCCAAATGACAGAAAAATGTCGATTGGACGTTAAACCAAACAAAGAAACATTTGTTCGGAGTGTCACTTACGATGTGTGTGCAGATATATTCACAGATATCCCGTTTTATTCATTCTTTCGCTGTGTTATGTTTGAGTTTATGGCATGTCAAAGTACTAATTCTGTTTTATTTTTCCTTTCCTTCCTTTCCTTCTTATATCTTACTTTTACATAAAAGAAAACTGAACACAGCGAATCTTAATTCAAATTTCTCATTCAGCCTGTATAGACTTATAGACCTGTATTTTTTTCCATTTCATATATCCGATTTATTTTTTCTTGATTAAAAACAACGTCAACAATAAATCCATTCAGTGTAAAGAATATGCATTGTAATAGCAAGAAAAAAATCAACCATGACTGCACATCTTTATGTTCAAAGTGAATTCAATTATTGATAGTCATCTTAAATTCTGATTTTACATAATTTCATTCTACCTGAACATTCTATTTTAGACGGAAAATAAGTAAAATGCTTGAATTAAAACACGAACAGATTAATTAAATATTTTCATACACATATTGTTAGATTTTTCCTTCATTTTTCGTTCTTTACTCGAAACTTGTGCAGTAATAAGCTATGTTATCAGTTGTTATTTTTATTGGCGGCCATTACTTGACATTTATAAGCGTGATTTACCTTTAATCGTTTCAGCAAATTCATTTTCTTTTCATTCTCAGTTTAAAAACTCGAAACTAACATTAAAATATTTGGGAGTTTATCAGGACCTCATATCTTTATTTTTTCCGTGTCGATACAAAAAGAATGAATGCTCATTTATTGATGACGAAGACAAGGGATAATTGGATCCATTGTCATAGGTGCTAAATCACTTATCAAACAAGCCACCTGCCAGCCCTTTGCTTTCGGCTGCATTGCGAGATAGTTTAATTGTTTTGCACTAGTCCCAAGACCAACATATCGAAGTTGCTAAGCAACAAGGAAGGTTGAAAACAAAAAGATCTGGCTCGAATTCCACCGACAATACTTAGCACCCAGTAATACTTAATTTATAAACTATGTATATACTTACACATTCAATTAGTATTAGCTTATAACATTTTCAAGTACATTTCTTAACTGAAAATGAATTAATAACTAACAAAATTTTGTAAGGAAATTGATTATTTTGGTAATTTTATAAGAGAAACAAGACTAATGAAATTCGACCTTTAATGTTTAAGTTTTACTTACCGCTAAGAATTGTTGTTGGAATTAAAACCTGACCACTGAGATTATTACCACTTTCCCAACCACTGTGTAAGTAGGTGTCTGAGATTTTTTCGAAAGCAGATACCGAAACGAGATCACAAGTCGGTCAAGGTTGCCTAGCGACCACGGGAAAATTGCACATCAAGGAACGCTGTTGTAATCAGATGCCCGTTGTTCACAGTCAGGTGACCTTTATTCAGAGATGGCCTTTGGAACAGGTTGACTATCTATGTATGGCAGTTGTACTTTCTTGCCACAGAGCTAGCTTTTGTGGCGATGTGCGACGTGGTGGTGTGTCCGACTTGCATACCGAAGGTCCCAAGTTCAATTCCTATGTGGGACAGTACGACTTGACTATAAAGAAAAAAAAAACAATCACGAATGCCACTGTACATCAATAAGCGAAACAAATCTTCTGAGATCTTAATGATCTTCTGAAGCCTTCAGCCAATCCTTTCAATATATGCCACGTGATAAAAATAGTACAGGGCTCACGTGAAGCAACATGTGAAGTGCCAATGCTCTGAATCTCTCAGCATCAGTGTGGACCTTGATTCCATTTATGAGCTAAAGAATAGTAATATTTTATGAAAGGCGACCTTGCATAGTAGCTGTAAAACTGTTTATTGTGTCTAACTGATGCGATTACGTCTAGAAGTTTGACTAGTTGTTTTATACAAAATATGAGTAAGATTGCCTATCTCCTTCAAAACTCAAGAAATGCGAGAAAAGAAAATGTGTACTTAATTATACATACTTTATAATGACATGTATTTCCTATTCTTAGCATGTAACCATGGGCAGTTCGGTCCGTTCTGTACTGGGATTTGTCGCTGTAAGGACAACGCACATGCCATCACGTGACAGGCAAGTGCCCGGAGAGTCGAATGTATATTGGCTGGACAGGAGACAATTGTAATATTAGTGAGTAGGTTTTTATTCCGAAGTTGAGAGACTAGCCATCTTGCACAGAGAGAGGGGCAGGGAGAGAGAGAAAGAGAAAGGTGTGTGTGTGTGTGGGGGGGGGGGGGGGGCATTACTTGTCTTTGACCAATGCCAAAAAGAAAATATGCTCATAATAATATTCGTCAATTCTGACACATTGAAAAATGCATAAGATGTCAAAGCTTATATTTGAATGACACAAATTCACATAGATATGAATGTTTAATTGTTCCCTAAATTATTTTAGGTCAAAGTTACCTACAGATGAGATTAATTTATTCTGTTATAAGATAGTCTTCAAGTGACTGGATTACTATGATCGGATGTAACACTATTTCCCGATATTTTATTCCGACACGTTTTACAATGTAACATAGTATTTACCATATGAAAATATGCTGAAACAGATGTTTCCAGGTTTTTATAATCATCACGTTTAACATAATTTATCGGCCGAATTACTGTATTACTCCGCGTCACGCGCATGTAGTCAATATGCATATTGCATATGCATATAACTCAAAAAGCTGGACTAAATGTTGATGCAACTAACTTTGATTGAAAATCTATAGTCTTAGTTAACAGTCCAGTTATTTTTTTTTATAATTGCAATTTACTAGGCCTTATGATGAAAGGATTCTGGTATATGGTTGACATTTTTAGCTCGTGCTTTTCGAAGAAAAAAAAAACACGAGCTATTGTAACTCCGGCGTCCGCTTTGTCGTCGTCGTCCGGAATCTTAACGTTGGCCATAACTTCTCTACTATTCCATACACAACTTTCATTTTTGATCTGCATATTCATCTGGACAAGGCCTATCCAGACATATGCAATTCTTTCACCTATTGACCTTGTCCTTGAACTTTGACCTATTTTTGCTGTATTTTTTGAAAACATTAAAATGCCTGTCATTTCAGAGCCGTTACCAACAGGGCACTGATATTTCACATGTGTATTCCTTGTTGCAAGACCTTTCAAGCAATGTTACACTTTTGACCTTGACATTTGACCTATTTATGAAATATTTAACAAACAACAAACGTTGGCCATAATTTCTTTACCCGCATGCGGTGCTCTTGTTTTTAATTTAGAGTGGGAAGGCAAAATTACAAAAACAAACAATATGAGTTGCTCTACCTCTAGGTTTCAAGTTATGTACGATTATATGTGCCCTAACATCATCCATATCACATACTGATGATTATTATCATCCACTCTGTCCATATACATCCGATATAAACAAAAACGCATATGAGCTCCCGGATATGTTCATGTTTGGGAGTAATTATATTAGACATCGATACGAGGTATGTAAGAGTAGCCGCACGGCCAATTTGATTTTTTGTTGACATAAAACCTGCGTCATCCTTACGACCTTTAAGTCGCCTTACCGCGGTAGCCGTATGGATACCATACATTTACGACACAGCAGATATATAAGTTAAGGTTCTAGGACTCTAATGCACGATATAAAGAATCCCACGCAATATAATCTTCAGAAATTGAAATAAACTAGACATTCAATTGTAAAATTTTTATTTTTATTTACCTACTCTTCCTTGAATTGTGATATTTTATTTTTATTCTGGGACCCTATGTCCAGCATGGCGGCGAGAGACAGAGTAAAAAGGACAATGTGGAAATGTATTGCCAAAAACATGGCTAAACATTTCTTTGTATTATACGGAAACATGTTTTTATTCTTTTACATTATCATAGCTAAAATTGTGTTATGTTATAAAGAATGTTTAAAACTTGCTTAATCTTTAAACGCGCCATAACGTCTGCCCCAGGGCGCCCATATATACGTTGGATCCAAAAAGATCAATTGAAAGTCATAAGGACTTTCGGTAGCCGTCCGGCACACGCGTACGCTCAACGTATGGTCACCGTGAATCGCTCTACGGTCTGGTTACGGCCTGTAATTTTTAGGGAGACCGTGCAGTCACCACAGATTCTCAACGGTCGCCGCAGGTATCTCTCGTTTTACGGGCCGTACGTCGCCGTAACTTCGCCGTAGAGCATATGTGACTTACATTTTACTCACGTTCTATGCGTTTGAGTGGCATCGAAAAAACTTTAAAAGACCTTTTTGAGCAAAAAAAAAAAAAAAAAAAAAAAAAAAAAACACCTGGTGGGAAGATAAATCTACGCACGCGAGCAGATCAAGTGGGTGTTTGCTTGCTCCAGTAAGATCTAGACACATGCTTAGATAAAGGTGAAAGTTTACACGCAGATAATTAAAGAAAAAGGGAAAAGAAAACATGTTTAATGTATTTTTTTTTCAAACAGATAAAGGCATGTGATAGTTTGTGATTCGTATTCGGTATGTAGGCTGTATCAGTTTCGCCTGAGACACTTTTCGGCTTAGCTGCCTAACCTCACATTTGACCTACTTAAGGATAATGACGCAAGACATGGTTGAATAGCTGAAATATAAGCTTCGTATTCAAAAGACCTATTATACACTGTAAGTATATTATAATCTGCTTCATCTTCTTGACGGTACGCTTCATTGTAGTAATGTGTACTCTGCCGAATGTGGTGGAGCGGACAATTTACATGAGATAATCTATCTACGCCGATTTTCTTCTTATAGTTATTTCTGTTATAAAATATGTCCAATTTAACTAAAACTATCACTGAAGGTGATTATTACCCCCGCAAAACGCTTTGATACAGGAAGGACCTGGAAACATAGTATATTGGTTATGATAGTGAATAAGTATAAATAAATATTTTTCAAGTTCCGGACAAGAAAATTCCAACGGACCAACCGACAAACCAACCGACCGACCGACCGACCACAAGTTGACTCCTATATACCCCCTACCCACCCTCGTTTCATTTTTTTTGGGGGGATGAGGGGATGAAAATATATTAATTATATCTTCACTTTTTTCTTTTAAAGGTTTTATATAAAGTATTTCATTCATAATCTACTTGCTGGAAATGGTCTACATATTAGACAACTTTAGAAATTGTATGCATTTATGTTAATTGACACTGTTTTCTTTTCACTTTCAAGTATATATAAACTATATTTTCCTTAATCAAACATAGAGAGGCCCTAAAGTATACAAATATTTGCAATTTATTCTGCAATGTCAGATTTTATAGTGTCTTGTGCTGATTATTTTTCACTTGATTGTGCAATTGAGAAACTGTGTGCATTGAGAGGCTTGTATTGAGGAAGCACTGGGGTCTAACAATTCAAACAAAAATGAATACGTTAAGAAATGTAGAAGAAGTTTGCGTCACAAGCTATTTAAAGTCGAATCAGGGGCAATAATTCTGTAATCCTTGAGATAACTAAAGTAAAATTTATGCCAAGCACATCTTCACCTGATTATCAATACACACAGAAAATTTGAACCGAATCAGTTAAGAAATGTTGAAGTAGTTTGCGTCACAAGTTTTTGGGATGGACGGACAGACCGAAAAACCAACAAACTGTCTCCTATATGCCTCCTCTCACATTTCGTTTTCGGGGGTATAATTGTTGTGTTGTTGTTTTTTTTCTGTTTTTCTTTTTTTAAATATATAGTGGAACCTCTCTAAATCGCTCGCTGCCCGGACCAGCTAATTTTCCGTTTTAAAGAAGTGTCAAATTACAGAGGGTTGCCAATGTATGGATGATGTCAGTAATAACCTATCTATAGAATAACATTTATAACATACATATTGATATTAATGTAAATGATGCTAGATTGAATTTGAAAAATATCTGTGTTACTAAAAGAACGAGCTTATTTTTGTGTCGGATTTATCGCGGTACGAAACGACACTTTGTACATTGAGTATCACGGTTATTCAGTAACCATTTAGTAGTTATTTGTTTAAAAATAAATCAAATTGCACATTTTGCAATAATTTATGGTGAATCCATCGAAATTGGATAAATCTAAAAATAGTAACAATTCTTGGGAACACCATTTGGTACAGTGGGTCATTCATGTTGCTCAAAAATACGTCTGCTCTTCTGGGAGAAACTCGATTAGCCTCGCAGTCACGTAAAAAAGTGTTACAAAGCAACGAAATCGGTTTTGTGACCCCATTTTCAACTCTTATTTATATTTAAGAGTTATCCCATTATTCTTTCGAGTTTTGGTTTTGTGGCGTTTATACGAACATCAAGAATAAGGAAAGTGTTGTCTTGCACGATATTCACCTATTTATACAGCATAAGATACACGGGAAAAGCATGAACCCGCGTCGGTGAATTTATGGAAACTCTTTGTTTCCATAAACTTCTATACGAACTACAGTTTTTATACATATCCTACATATATGTTTATTATTGATATTGAAAAAGCATTGCTTCCAGATTCTAAATATGTCTATTTTTGACAAACACATTTATATTTGCTGAGATATCGTGCATTTTGTACCTTAAAAACAACACATTTCCGACCGAAACAGCTGATAAACGACCGAGATCTTTTAAATCGATCGATTTTTACCTGTCGAGATAAGACGATCGGAAACAGCTTACATCTACCTCATATCGGAAAACAGCGATCGTTTTGTTTCTTTTGAGAACAGACAAACGTTCATATCCAGTCGAATAAAATCGAACATAAGGGAGGTTCTCTTAGGAAAATGAATGATTTATTTCTAGTTAAAGGAAAGGAAAAAACTAGTGTTTAAAATCACACGTTTGTTTACAAAATGCATTAACGGTACATCCGTTGTTGTAGATCAGTATAATATTGTGATCTTAAACGAATCATATCCTGATTCACAGATACCGAAATTTTGCTGTTGTTGTTGCATCTCTGCAGCCTTATAAATAATGGGTAACTTTTAAATCTAAACTCTTCTAGATTTTTTTTATCAGACGGTAGTGTACAGTACTGAAATATGTTTCAAGAATAAAATTAAACGTTTTGATACAAAATGCTTACGTCTAAATGATTATAAGTTTATGAAAAGATAACATTAGGTCTGTGTGTGTTGTCAGTTGAGTATTATATATATGAGAAATATGTTTTACTCGTACAAACTGACCGGGACTTAAACCGAGGTCATTCAATGCTCTACTGAGCTGGATGGGTCACTTAACTAATCCCTAACTGTTAAGGGAAAACCGGTTACTTATAGGCCATTATAATAACAAGTATTATAATTTATAAATATATAATATTTAAATGAAAAATTGCCATTTAATTTTGTACTATTCATATGATGCAAAAGTAGAACATTATAGAGAATTATATACTTAAATATGTTGAGAACTTTGTGGCTAAATGATTACAACTGCAGAGATTAAATCACGTAGCTTCTTTCCATTGTGGGCTCAATTCTTAACAGTGTCACTTTCTTCATCTGATTAGGCCATCCAGCTCGCTGGTGGTAGGTTGGTGGTTCTGCTCAGGTGCATGCATTCACTCTGGCGACTTCCTGTACATGTTATTAGCTGGACATCACTATATAAGTAGAATACTCACAGTCGCAGTGACAGTAAACTCCAGTATATCACAGTAATATGATTTTTGATTTGTTTATACACATTCTACTGACTTATTTTACTAAAATGTCAAAACACTGTAAGATTCCAATTGTGCCTACTTTAGTGCATGACTCAAACCAACAACTCCTGTCGTGCTGGAGTTCCAACAATAAATATAACAGAACAGATAATTATATCCATGCATACTTCACCTTTCCCTTACCCACAACGGCCAGAACACAGCCCCTTTGTGTTCTACCAAATGAGCTAACTGGACACATTTTCCTACCTACACAATTAATAAAAATCAAAATAAAATATAAGTTTTAAATTTTTAATCACTACTAATCAGGTAACATAAATGTGTATCCTGATTGTGATTCAACCCCTTGAGCATTCATTTGCTTTCATGGCCAGAGATCTACCAATTGAGCAACTGGACCATGTTCACAAATCTCTATTCGATAAGGGATATTTTTTGGCTGTTGCATAATCCCCAACCAATTAAAATTACATGTAATCCTTGAATTCACAGGAAAGAGAACAGGAAATTTGGTAAGTTAACAGCCCTACATTATAACATAGGCATATTCACCAACCTGTATATGTCTGTAATTATAACAAGTCTTGAAAATTGTGCAAACAATTCGGGGCTCAAACAAGAGAGCCCTCACTTAATGGCAAGTGCTATACCAATTCAGCTATATGACCACTTAAACCTTTCACCTATTGGACTACAATTAAGTTAAGTTGTTACATTTCATAACGATTGAAGAAAATTTCTTGCAGCTTAAACAATTTACTTGCACTGGCACAGCTAATTATGCAGGTGGTCATTCTTATTGAAATAGTCATGAGATCTTTGAAGTTATCAAACAAGTCATGGCTCACTGGCGTGGACTACATGTCTCTCAGCCCCTCACCGCTGTGGGTTCGAATCCCCGATAGGGACTTCGGATTTTTCATGTGAGGAAGCCTTCCAGCTGGCTTGCGGTAGGTCGGTGGTTCTACCCGGGTACCTCTGTGTACTCGGGGTCTTCCTCCACCTGTAATTAGCTGGACGACGCTATATGATTGAAATACTATCGCAGCGACGGTAAACCCCAATACAACAACAACATGGCTCACTGGGCCTCTGGTGCACTCAGAATGCCAGACATGTAGCTTTTGAGCCATCTTCCATCATTTGCTTCAAAGCTATATGGTTTGTGACTTACAAAGTTGGTGTTTTTCATCCATTCAAACTTTAACTTAATTTAACCTGATCCATTGCATATATGCACCCAAACAAAATATTAAGTACAGTCTATTCACGATGGAACGAAATGCGATGGAGCGAAATGACGGTGTAATGCGAAGTAATTGCCAGGTCCCGGCAATATTTTTTTTATTCAAAAAAAAAGATGGAACGAAAGATGCACTGGAGCGAAGTATGTATGTGGTCCGATTTGCTAATTAACAACTGATTAATGACGTGTTCGATCGAAGTGTCGGTCAGTATTCACACCTACCCGAGTGACACCTGTCGCTTACACGCGTCCGCCATTATATTGTCTGTAATCAGCGACAAGTCAAGTCAAGTCAAGTATATTTTATTGGCATAAACAAATACATGTCCATCGCCAAATAACAAAATATCAAAAGAACATGCAGATATGCGTGAAAAGCATGCAAAAAAGAAAACAATGGCATTTCTATATATATCACATCTAAATATATTAACTGTATAGAATATACTATTTAATAAATTATATAAATGTACATTGATATTCCTACCACGAATTCAAGCTGAAACAATACATATAGTAATTATATTCATATATGTATAATATGATAAGTATATATAACCCGCGTCGGTGAATTTATGGAACGTCGGTTTTTTCCATAAACTGTAAGCGAAACTAATGCCTATACACTATTAACCCATATATATTCTGAAAGAACATAGTTTCCAGTTTCCAAAAATAGTATCTTCAAGAAAATCTATCCATAAATAAAAAAGATACAGCGATTTAAAAATCAACATCTCCGATCGGAATTCGCTCCGACAACGAAAAGATCGATCGGTACCTGTCCGTTATCGGAAATTTCCGATCGAATTTCAACAGTCCGACCGGAGAAAAACGATCGTTTTTTCTCGATGCCTTCTTTATTTTTCAGAAACATTGGGTGGTTGTTTATTGTTATCACCTGAACTTAGAATGCAAAATAATTATTGATTTTGATGACGATGATGACGTTATTTGCGTGAATTTATTCGTGTGATTAATTATAGTGTAATCGGGGTAAAAACAAAAACAGAGGTAGAGCGTCTACCGATACTGAAGTAACATACCGTTTTTAACGGAAATTAACTAAACATTTTCTTATTTTTGAACAGTAACATATTTTACATTTTAATGTATCTCACTGCCTCTCCTCTTCTCTCTCCCTACTTTCTCTCTTTCTCTTTTTTGTTGCATATAAAATAATGTATACTGTATATAAAGTAGGAAAATCGATTGTTTTTCCCCGATCGCTTTTCTCCGATCGGAGAAAAACAATCGATTTTTTTTCTCAATAGACCTTTAACTGATGTTATTTTTTATATGCAAGACGTTACTTAATGCATCTCTCTCTCTCTCTCTCTCTGTTTTGTTATGAAAATATTCGCACCTTTTTTTCTTTCTATCTATCTTTTGAAATTCAGTCTTGTTTCTCTCTTCCTCTCCCTCTCTCTCTGCAAGAGTATTTGCGGAATTTATCCATAAATACATCAGTTATTGTTTGTTAGATTCAAAAGAGTAATGTTATTGTTTCTTTTGTAATTTAGTTGTCTAGATCTACATCTACTTATTTATTTATCTTACTCTCCATATTTTAGTCTACAAGTGTTACCAAATTCCGATTTAGATGACTCTCATGCTTTTGAGTCCATTTCTTATCTATAGATTTCTTTTTGCTGATTGTTTACTAGAGCTTGTCAAGAATGAAACCTACTTGTCACAGGGTGAAAAAAGTTCAGCCTGGCTGAGACTCAAACACGGAGCCTTCACTTACCAACTGAGCTACCAGTGGTGGCATCTTACACATGATTCTCATCTATTGTGAGTTATTGGTACCGTGACATACTTCCCCACCAAACTGGAATTTGTCCTTGAATTTCCAAATGGATCCAGAGAACCTCACAGCACTTAAGCTATTGCTCAAATTGTGTTCCAAATGTCACAGGTTGAGAAAAATGTGAGCCTGACTGAGACGCTTTACTGGGACCTTTCCCAGGCGACCCTATCGGATGAGCTTCCTGACCTCATAGACATGATTCTCTTCTATTGTGAGTTATTGCTAATGATTCAAATGAGATGTAACAGACCACACCAGGATTTGAATCTGAGATCCTTGATTAAAAGGATGGGTAAGCTACAGGACCACATACAGAAATCTACCATAAATAAATGTTATGAGGAGAAAAATTTACCTCCTGCCTGGGAACTGAACACGGGACCTTACCCTTAAAAGGTAATTACCTGTACTGACTGAACTACCTGATCGTTTACACACAGTGTAATGATTTCTTCCCTGTTGTGAGTTATTGGGTACCATATGTCATACTCCCTGCCAAACTGAACAAGATGAATATGATCTCTGATCACATGCAGCCCAGTGATGTTGGGCTTCATATGTCACAAGTTAAGAAAAATGTGCAGTCTGACCAAGATATGAACCCAGGACCTTTGGATATCAGGAATGCTTTACCAACAGAGCTACCCAGCCACTTATGCATAGTTTTCTCCTATTATGAGTTATTTGTACCATGACAAAGAGTTACTTATATGAGAAGGCTTTAGTTTCTCCCTGAATTCACAGGACAATGCGGACATTAATAATATCCAATTCGACATGATTGCATGGAAAATAGAATGCTGGTTTTCCACATGCGCAGATCTAGAGGGCAGAGGGGGGGGGGGGGACTGAGGGTCCAGAAAGACCCCTCCTGAGAATTAGCTATTATGCATAAAAGAATTAAGAGACATGACCCCATTGGATTGGTAATTATTGCTGTTATAATCCCCCCCCCCACACACACACACAATGAGACAAATTGCTGAATCTGTGCATGTTTCAGGTAACGACTCAGTGGACATTACCAATCTCAGATGGACAGTATGTGCTATCACTCTCCTGGGATATGATATTTATATAGTGTACCAGAGCAGGATTTGAACCCAAGATCACTGGCTTATAAGGGGTTGAGCTAACAGACTGTTCGCACAAATCTCTTTCTAATAATGGTTACCAGTACTTAAATATTTAGGCCTTTATATATGCTTTTGCATATTTTGATTTTCCTCAGACCAGAATTCATAGAGCAGCACAAATTACTATGTTCTTGACAAACCCAAGGGTGATATATTTGAGAGAAATACTCTAACCACTTGGCCACTGCAGCCGGTTTCTCTTCTTTATTGCTCTGTATATATAAGACAGTTCACCAATATCATGCCACTTATCTAATAGCATGACATCACAGACATGTTTGTATCATGTGATGTTGACAATATGAATTTCAGACATGATGAAATTTCCCTGATTGAGATTACTTTATTGACATATTAACTTTTGACTTCACATACACTGTATTTGTTAAAAAGAACTTTTATAGACTGATTGATGGATTTGTAAATTCAGAGAGTATTGTGCATGTGCACCCAAAGCACTCTAAGGGGAAATCTAAATGTTTTGTGCCCATAAAGACTTTGTGCACTAGAAAAAGTTCCAACTGACAGCAGATCTTTGAAAAAAAATGTTTAAAAAGTGCTTTTGCAAGTTATATGGAATGATATAATACTGTTTGTTAATACCTGTCCAGACTGCTTGCAAATGTTTAATATTTTTAAGGTCTGTCTTAGTGCACCTATCAATATTTTGCCACAGGAGGGGTATAGGCTAACCTGACAGGGGAACTTGACTTTTTTTCTTTCATCACCAAAGAGCAATAGAAATTTGTCAAATGGATATGCTTTGCAGTTTGCACAGGATTCCGGCCTGTTGAGAACATTCTTCTGTCAAAAGTCCCATGTATGCCCCCTCCCCACAAACCCTGGGGCAAAATATTGATAGGTACATTGGAAACTCTGAATTCCAAGAGTTACATAATTACTTTAAAGCAGCATAACACAGGCCTATGTCATAGTCCAATAGCAATATGTTTGATGCTAAATGTTTTTTGGGAAAAAATGTTCAGCAGCCATGGGAGTCAAACACAAGACCCCTGGTATATCCTCCTTGAGCAACAGATTCAAAGAGATTGCAACATGAATTCTTTCACCTGTTTTTCTGGTGTAAGTTGATAGTTTATATATGGCAAAGTAATGGAATGAAAGATGAATTTGCTGAAAATTTTATTGTTCTCTTTTTGTAACCTGACTGAAAAGTGAATCTTTTATAATTGTGCATACTTATATACTGTAGTTTATAGTTTTATGCAACTTGGTTCTCATTTTTGTCAGGCAAATCTGTAGAATATTCATTGAGTTTGTGCTATGGCTATTCCATTTAGAAATGTTTTGGTTCCTGCAGTTTCAGATGTATAGTGAAGCAAACTGTGCTGGACAAATTGGTGAATTTATTTTGTTTAATGAAATGATTTCTTGTTGTATGTTGTGGTATGTATTCATGTGCATACAACAATGTAAATCATATTCTAAAAAATATGTTTTCATAGACCATTTTAAGTTGGATAAATGAATACTCATGAAGTAAAAAAAAAATGTAAATGAATATCTATGAGGTACATACAGTTTTAATGGAAGAGTCCCTATGACACATTTGTTACATGTACTTATAAACATATTTTTGATGATCTATCTCCCTCTCTATCAGGCACGCAACAAAACATATGCGCAAGTTTTACTTACTCAGTTTATTGACAACTTTTCATTTTAATGACATAACAAAATTGAAATTATAATTTTATGACAGCTTTTGTATTATATAGGTTTCTCTCTGACTTGGAACCTTAGCAAGGTCCCTATTACAGATATAAATTCCTTTTTTCCTCACCATGGAAATCATTTGAAAGGGAAAAACTTTATGTTCATGTAATGTGCAGCTACCAAAGTTGTTACATTGAAGTGTACCATTATGATTTTTGTAATGCATCAAAAGAGGGTCAGTGATAGACTTTTACCTTGTAGGACAGCCCTCTTTATGGGGAATTAGGTTCATTTTAAAATAGTTACTTGAAGAGCCAGCAATATAAGATTTTAACAATAAGCAAAGCTACCCCCCACCCCCCCTCGAGAAAAAAAAGTTGAGGTCATCAATCTGACTTCGGTGTCATTGGCGTTGTCGTCAGAAAAACTTTAACCTTGGCCATAACTTCTAAACTATTAAGGCTGCTGTCATCAAACTTCACATATACTTGTTCACTATAACAAGGGGTATATTTCCGTAAAGGGTCATAACTCTTAAGTCCATTTTGACCAATTTATCTCCTTTTTTTTTTTAAATGTATACAAAGAAAAACTTCAACCCTGACCATAACTTCTAAACAAATAAACCATCTTCTCACATAATTGTTGTCGAGCCCACTTGGGGAGCTTGACATAGTCATCACAATGTCCTCACGGTGTATGAACATTATAGTTCATCAGGTCATCCAGATTTCATTGTCGGGGCTGTAACTTAGACATGGTTAGCAGGATTTCCTAATAACTTGGCAGTAATATGTATCTCAATGAGCTGAAGTGTCATGCGCAAGAATTAGGTTCCAAGCTCAGATGTCAAGGTCAAAGGTCACAGAGCTGAATTCGATTGTTCAGACATGGATCACTGGATGTTCAAATAACTTGACAGTTATGTTAACATCAATGAGGCGGAGTGCTGCATTATAGAGTTAGATCAGCAGCTCTTAGGTCAAGGTCACACTTTGAGGTCAAAGGTCATTTGCTTGTCCGGACAAAATGCAGATAAATGTTTCGAACCAGGGTGTTTTGAATCTTACAGGATCATGAAATCTTGACCACAAATACACACTGACTTTTATTTTATACATTATGATGGTTGTTGTAATGTTTGTCATAATTTAATTGACAGCATGACATTAACTAAATTTTAGGCAAAATGAGACGGTTTTAAGCTCTACAGGCCTTACTTTTTTTTGGACAGATTTGCATAAAATTTACACTAAAGGCGCAGAATTGGTCCATCTGTACAATTGGCCATTCTGGAGGAATGTCACTGTTTCCGGAAAATCATAAATGTCATGGCCTTATAAAAGGCATACCTGCACAAAGCAGTGATTCATGCAAAGTTTTAGAAAATTCTCATGGATAGTCTTAATTTTCCTTCTTTGTCTATATAGAAAATAACTGCATTGTTCACATTTGCCTTTAAATATCTCAAAAACAATGAATTTTCTATCAAAGTACTATGGGTGTAATTTGTAGTCCTTTAAAGGATCTTTCAAATGACATTAGATTTTGAAGATAAGGGTTAAATCAGTTGAGTTATGGCAGAAAAAAGGAAAATTATGTTACCCCAAGTAAATCTAGCTGCTTTAATCTCAGAATTGATTTTTGTAGATAAGAGTATGAACATAATTAGAAGAACTATTCCTTGTTTATTTTATTTGTATTTATATTTTAGCTTGATGCATAGCTTTTATAATGTTTTGTATGTTTAAATGATCAGGTTATTATTTCAAAGCTGTTGGTAGAGAAAAAGTATTTGACATAGGCATGTTTTTGCCGTTTTGTTTGGGTTTGACCATTCATATTTCAAAATCCGTCAAAGGTAGGTCAAACATAAAGCCATCGAAATGTTGGGAATCTGAAGACCTTTCTAATGGTACCTAGGTTGTTTTTTTTTTAAATAGGACCTAAAATAAGCAAGTTACATGAAAAATAAGAATATCTGAATACTGGTTTTTCAAATGCCTTTGCATTTAGTCCCCTGCATTGTTCCAGCTTTTTTAGCTCACCTGAGCACGTGTGCTCAGGATGAGCTTTTAGGATCGATGAATGTCCGTCGTCTGTCCGTCCGTCCGTCGTCCACAATTTGTTCGTTTGCACTCGAGCATCTTCATTTTATGAGCAATTATCTTCAAACTTTAAAACAATGTTTATAACCATAAAATCTCGATTGAGTTCGATTATGGCTGAGATTCATCAATTAGGTCAGGAGTTATGCCCCTTTTAATATAAAAAAAAATGCCATATTTCACTTTGTTTACACTCTAGCATCTTCATCTTTTGAGCAATCATCTTCAAACTTTATTACAATGTTTATGACCATAAGGTCTCGATTGAGTTCGATTAATGCTGAGATCCGTCAATTAGTTCAGAAGTTATGCCCCTTTTAATATTAAAAAAAGCCATATTTCACATTGTTTACACTCTAGCATCTTCCTTTTTTTAATCATCTTCAAACTTTATGACATTGTTAATGACCATAATGTCTCGATTGAGTTCAATTGTGGCTGAGATGGGTCATTTAGGTCAGGAGTTATGCCCCTTTTAATACAAAAAAATGCAAGATTTCACTTTGTTTATTCTCTAACTTCATTTTTTTAACAATCATTTTTAAACTTTAAGACAATGTTTATGCCCATTATCTCACAATCAGGTTCAATTATAACTGATATTGACTTGTAAATTTAGGAGTTATGCCCATTTCACCATAAAAAAGCCAGATTTCACTTTTACACTCAAGCATCTTTATTTCTTAAGCAATCATCTTTCTCAGGTGAGCGACCATTAGGGCCATCTTGGCCCTCTTGTTTCTATTAAATTGTAGTTATAATGTGCTGTTGTGATTTGTGCAAATGCCATATGCTCACTTTAAAGTTCAGGAAAAAAATATATGTAAAAAACTGTTTGGTAGGAAAAGAACCTTTTTATGCATGTAAAGAGGACTGGTGGTAGTTTACAGCCTTGTGGTACACCAATTTTGAGAATTATTGAGGTTCATTTTAAAGAGGGTTCCTTATAGAGCCAGCATCATGAAATTGTAACAAGGGGCAAGCTCTTTATTTTCCTCTGATTACATAGATTTCCATTTTTATATGACATCATTTGACGTCAAAATTTGCATCTGCTATCAAATTATTTTGTGCTCTACAGCTTTCAATTCTGGATGGATTTTGTTCAATTTTTACAGATAATGTATTGCAAGATGATTATGTAATGAATTTTTTAAGGTTTGCTATGGTTTGCAGAGCAGAAAGCCCTATCGTTTGTTCAGACAAACAAAATTTAGTTTTTGGTTTTCATTCGTTTCCTATGAGCCAATATAATGAAATTTCAACAGCAATTACATGTAACGTGACTTTGTCCCTTTTGAATGCAGTAAATTGCGTTTTTATGTGACCTCATATGACATCAGGGTTAAAATTAGCTACCAAATATTGTTCGCATTCTACAGCCATCATTTCTTCTATGTAATATTCACAGAATGTATTAAGTACATTGTAGATGTGCGCTTCCGCATACGTTTTTTCCAGACTTGGAAAGACCAGGTTCTATGGTTGATCCAAGTTTCGAACTTTTAATCTTAAAAAGGATTTAGATTATTACTAAGCTTTGGATCTGAAAAAGAATTAAATTGATGCGAAGCTTCCAGATAAGCTCATATTTTTACAGGATATGTGCCTCAACATTTTCTATCGGTTTTGTAAAGATTGCCTGCATTTGATATGGCGTGTTAGAAACTTTCAATGGAAAATATCTGTGTGTGTGTGTGTCAGATGTCTGATGCTGCATTCCTTAGTTTTTGACTGATTCGCATGAAAATTTCACTGAATGTTCAGCATATTGTATATTGTCGCATTGTCTTAGTCAATTCTGTTTCGGAAAATCGCAAAGTTCAATGCAATTCAATGCAATATTTTTATGTCATTTATTTCTTCAGCCTTAAATATTTAAAAATCTAAAACTATTTGATATGGTAACAGAGCAGAATGCACTTTCGTTTGTTCAGAACAAACGAAAATCTTGTTTCTTATCGCATTCGTTACATGTATGTCGTAAATAGTTTGTTGCCATGTTCAAAGTGTATCTATTTAAAATTTACATTTGTGGAGGAAATAAAGGTATATTCATTGTATACATTTGGGTCACAAAATATCCGTCGTCCATAATGCATTTGAAGACGCGGCCTGGAGACCGGGGAATTAGATTGATCGAGATATACCAAATTCATATATAAATTGGTATGATAAATGTCACCCATTGTGGAAGAATATTTTCCGTGACCCGTGATTTATAGTGTACGGGAAGATCTGTCGGGGGTATCAGTTACGTACTGTTACGTAATATTGAAGTTTACATCACGAGCAAGCGTTTCATTGACCCTGATCAAAATCATGCTCACTTGCAAGCTTCGAATCGATCTTGATCTGGGTCAGTAAAATTACGTGTGCAATCATCTTGAAGAGCAGTCTATAAATAGCCTGACGTGTTGACACATTGCGAGGTATTTTTTACCCTAGGTATTGGACGAGGTGTTCCGAATGTGTAATGGAGATCACACTCGGACTCTGGACAATTCTTTTCTAAATCAATAATATGAATTTATTACAATATTTTCTACAGATGTCACTTTTTTTAATTTTTAAATGCATTTAACAAAGTTCTATAAATCTATATGCCGTGTTTTGTAAATAAATCATTTGTGCCCATGAAAACTATAACCAAAGATGTGTGTGTGTAAATTGCGGAGATAGTTCTAGATCACTTACGAATGTTTGAATTTTGATAAAGCAGTCCCGCCGTACATAATCTTTAAAGGCATTTATAAAAAGCTGTCCCAGGTGTGAAATGGTATCAGAACCAGTCATAATAAGGAAATGGTAGTTAAATTTATAACAGCCTTAATTGGTAATGATTAGAAGGAGTATATTAAAATAAAGTTTTGAGTAAACTTTGTGCGTGTGTTGTATATATCCGATAATCGTGTATTCATATCTAATGCCCCCATCACAGTTTCTTGTGACTTTGTTGTGTCACCTCTGCTTACAACAGGTGACACGTAGGGATCCCTTTTCCGTCCGTCCATCTGAGATGGGTCTTTTTCCGCAACGCTTCAGCAAGTGACACACGTGTTCCACAGAACAGTCTTGTTTACACATCTATTTGTTTATAAGATGCTTAATGAGGGTCCGTCTACAGTATTAACTGTTTTATGGTTCGGACCCCGGACTCCTTAAAGATGAGTTTGTATGCCGAAATAGATCGAATTTGTAATGTGAGGTATAAGTACTTAATAAAATCAAGAATTTTGAAGCCAAAGAGGGAATGACAAACTCGGCTTATTCAGCCTAGATGTTGCCATTCCCTGTGACAAAGGTGAAGGGAGGAGGTGGTCCTGAAAAGGACCGTTTGGGTCAGCTGCCAGAGGCAGACAGGTTTACACATCTACTCGCTCCGTAGGGTTTTATGTAAACCCCACATGCTGCAGGCCAATGACACGTGATAAGCACTACCTACACAAATTTGCAACAGACAAAAATACCACGTAGATAAGCAGCTGATACTAGCGCACATGCATACTGAGAGACCAAAATTACTCATTTTGTTGCAGTATTATAAGTCTTTTCAAAACTTAATTTTTTAAATAGATCCTACCTACAAGCACTGTTTTTCAATTGATTCAAATCTTAGAATTTTTATGAACTATTCTTTCATTTTAATTTTTAAAATTGAATTTAACTATCTGATTAGGTTTTAAAGTGTACATTTGTCATTTGTTTACTATAACTCGATCTCAATATTTATCTTTGGAGATGAGAAGGGAAGATTCATTTGGAGTGCAAAATGCTAGCTATTAGTGGGTTTGATCTAGCATTTTTTTTTTTTTAATGTAGGTGTAGAACTTGCTGATTATCAACCCTGTTACAGTGCAGAATTTGAATGTAATTTTAATGAGTTGTATCATATGTAATAATTTAAAAAATGATAATAAAATAAAATGACTTGATAACAATGTACTCATTGTTACATTTTCTTTTCATTTCAGTTAGTATTTATTGCAGAGTAAACAATAAATGGAACACACTACCACATTTTGACCAAGGGGATTTTGATTGTCCCCCAATTAACCCTTATTACTGAGAGATTCGTGCAAGTCATCCAGAAGATCAGTTAGTAGAGAATGTAACCCACTCTGAAAGCTTAAAACCTATAACATTATGAGCACAATGGCTAAACAGAATTCTGACAGAAATGAAAGTTCTATGTAAGGGAGAAAAAAGTTAACCATTATTTATTTTATTTTGATTACGAAACAAGTTCTCACAACTTATATCAATCACTCGAGATGACTTTGATGTTGTCGTAAATGGTCATAATTGCGAGGAAAATTTACATGCCTGGACGAGCGACCATTGTATACTTAGTTTACCCTCTCAAGTACCTGACCAGGAATCGAACCTGGGACGCATTGGTGAGAAATGAAGCGTGTTACCACTACGCTATCCAGGTACCCATGGGCGAAACATAGAAAAGACCCATAGGGCAGAGATGTGTCTTTCTAGGAAATGTTGGATGGATTGAGGCATTTCTTAGACATTGAAATCACACAATAAGCATGAGGAATGCTTTGCCTTGTTGAGTATTAGGCAGAGCAGGGTCTCTCAATCTATATACTATCTGTATATATGGAGACCCTGGGCAGAGATAAATGTTGGACTGAATACTTCTTTAATGATGGAGGACAGATATTTGATATTATTATTATATTGTTTCAGACTGCATTCAATGTAGAATAAAAAGTCAAAAGAATGAATGTTCCCAGTGGCAGAGTGGTTAGAGCATCTGCCTTGGGAGTGGGAGCTAGGTTGTCGGTTTGATTCCTGGCTGCGACATACCAAAGTCATAAAAATTGGTAATGGTATAGCTCTCTTCCTTGGCGCTCAGCATATAAGGATAGTTCCACAACTGGTTAACTTTGTGTCAGGGTTATATATATATAATGTGACTGAGTGTGGTAACATTCTTAATGTCTACAGTGTTATACTGCAGTGTAGCAGCACTTTATCTGTCTCAAGTAGACATAGTCTCAAAATGACTGAAATACTGTTGGTTGGACGTTAAACCCAACAAACAGTTAAAAGAATGGGATCCATCTGTGTTGCAGCAAGCAACAGAATATCTGAATTTACTGAATCATTATAGTATGTATACATGACTTCAGATCCAAAGGTAGTGAATTTTAACTCTTTTTTTTTGTTGTGTGGTGTGGGGGGGGGAGCATACACAATTCAAATGAATGTTAATGAAAACTTAGTTCTGTTAATATTATCATGATTTGCATTTTGTATTAATTTGATAGTTTTCTTATGGCAAAATACTGCTATTGTCTGCATAGCACCTTGATTCTAATTGTAAAGTCACTTTGAAGTTACTTTGGGACATACAGTCATGTATGTGCATGTATTTTAAGATACTGCTATTGTAACTAGAACTGTATTGATTAATTTATTTAGTTAATCTCATTGGTTATGTGAAATCTCCTAAGTTCAATACTAAGTTATTTTAACTTTATATAAAGAGATCCTGAATTTACACATCTACTAAGTAACTTGATTCATGCATGCAGTCATTGAATGATGTTATCTTAGATATACTGTCAGTCACATTTATTTTCAAGAAACCATCATATCAACATAAAACTGTGCAACACTACAGATGATCTGAACAACAAGTATTAAATCAGATTAGTCTAAAAGTCTATTAAAGGAGGTTGATCAGGTTTTATGTTTGCTACTCCTCAGTGAGTTCAGTTATTTACCAATTAATGCAATCTATATGGCATTTCTGCTTCACTGAAGTTAAATAATTAATTAAAATAGGGTGACTTATAGTCAATACATACTTGACAATACTCTTTTTAATTGAATAAATTCTCTTTCCCTCTCTGTCATGAGTAACCCCCCCACACACACACACACACATTCTTTCTCTCATGAGAAATGGAAATTATCTCTCTTTTAATGAATAAATTCACTTTCACTCTCTGTCACAAGTAAAACTCTCCCCCCTTCTCTCTCAGTCATGAGTAAACTCTCCCCCCACCCCCTTTCTCTCTCTCTGTCCCTCTTATAATGAGTAAATTCTCCTCTCCCTCTCTTATGATGAGTACTCACATGATGTCATATTGAGAGAAAACAATCTTTCTCTTCCATAATGAGTTCATAACACATTGTACTGAATTAATAAAATGATGATTATTTGGAAGTAATTTCATTGCAAATAACAGCTTCAACAGAGAAATAGAGTAAGAACCCAAAGCCTCAATACATTGAGGCATTTACTTATGGAGTTCTCTGTCCCCCTGTCAATTTGCCATTGCTAGTTAGATTCAAAATTTGCACAATGCACAAAATTGTCCATCCAGAGTCATTTCAATGTCACCTGTGATCTAATTGTTTGTCTATTGATTACTTGGATTTACACTGACATTATGTTGGTAATTTTGGGTCTTTGTTTACATTAGGCAGGTATATAGTTCTGCATCACTGTGATATCACACAAGACATGTGGTATAATAAGACCTCAGTTATTGATCATTATATTACCCTAACAGTGGGTCTACCAGTTTTAAACAAAACCAAAGGACATTATTGTTAATTAATGAGTTAATAATCTTTTATAACCATGGATTGGCTGGAACAGTTTCAACCATGCATTCAGCCAAAGAAACTGGTTTCAGTTCAGCTGATTATGTAAACATTTCAATAAATTATGTCTTAACATACTGTCAAACCTGTCTTAAGTGGTCATTCAAGAGAATAAGAGAAAGAGACTACTTATCAGAGGTGGCCGTGTCAATGAAGGTTAAACAAAACAAAATGCTAGTTTGGTAATATTAAAACTGACCACTGTATATAGGTTGACCGCTTAATACAGGTGATCGCTAAAATGATTCAACTGTGTAATTATATGATTTATAAGATCATTTTCAGTTATTATGAATCTAAATTTTACCAGGATGATTTCCCTAAAACTTGAAAAATTTTAAAGGTTTTTAAAAGGATTTTTAAGAAAAAATGAAGAATTACACCTCAGTTTTACCAGAGATATTAAATATTTTCAAAATGGAACAACTAATCATAGGTATGAATAATGGATCTAGATAAATAATTATGTATTATCAAAATGCTTGTATATACATGTAATACACATGCACATGAAGGTTGGTTACGCATAATAAGAAACAGAATATTAGAATTATAATTATGATGTATGCCCAGTTTGGTTAGGATAACTACCTTTATAATACATCATAATATATAATACTTGATGGAAGATAGCTCAAAAGCTCATTGAATAAATTTCTGGCACTGAGAGTGTACCAGAGGCTCTTAGTTTGAGTTCAATTGAGCCATGATTTTTTTTAGAGTTTCCAGGATGTTATGTTTTTCAACAAAAATAACAACATGCATATTTATCTGAGCCTGAGTGCAAGTGAATTGTTAAAGCTGCAAGAAATTTTCTTCAATCATTATGAAATGTAAAAGCTTAACTTGTAGCCTTAAAGTTGAAAGATTTAAGTGGTTATGTAGATGCATTGGTAGAGAACTTGCCATGTAAGTAAGGACTCTCGAGGTAGAGTCCTGGCCCCGTGTTCTCGAAATTACTTAAGTACAAACTCTGGCTTTAATTTGAGTAACATACTTAAATCCCTATCGAAACTAATGGGCGTAGTTTGAGTATAAGTATGAAAATCATACAAGTTTAAGTACCATTTTAATGTTTAGGAACACAGGGCCTGGTCTGTTTGCACATTTTTTAGATTGGTTACAATGTGGGGCCGTTACATTTCCTATTTTTCAGTATATTACTGCTCTTTGGATTATAGTTTGTTCTTTTTCCTGTGAATGCAGGGATTACATGTTATTCTAAATTGGTTGTGGATTATGTAACAGTCTATAAGTATCCCTTATTAGAGATTTGTGTACATGGTCCAATTGCTCAATTCTTAGAGCACTGGCCATGCATGTAAGCAAGGGTACAGAAAATTACTGGTTACACATTTATCTCACCTGATTACAAATTTAAAACTTTTATTTCATTTTGATTTTTATTGTTTGTGTAGGTAGAAAAATCTGTCCAGTTAGCTCAGTCGGTAGAGTAGCATGGTGGCATGTTCCGTCAGTTGTGGGTTTGGGAGAAGTGTAGTGTGTATGAAAAGGAATATCTGTCCTAATAGTGTTATATTTATTGTTGAAACTCCAGGACGGCAGGAGTCCTTGGTGTGAGCCATGCACCAACAGTAGGCACACTTAGAATTTTCTGGTGCTTATTTTATTTTCATTATATTGCAGTCTTTTTTGGTAACCAAAGTCAGAGGAATTTGTTTAAACAAATCGAAAGTTATATTAATTACTGTGTTGACTGGAGTTAACTGTCACTGCGACTGTGAGTATTCCAGTTATATAGTGATCGATGTCCAGCTAATAACATGGATGAGTACACATAGGCAGCCGGGCAGAACCACCAACCTACCACAAGCGAGCTGGATGGCTTACTAAGATGAAGAAAGTGACACTTAGGAATCGAACACACAATTGAAAGAAGTTACGTGATTGAATCTCAGCAGTTGTAACCATTAAACCACAGAAACCATTAATTTTTAACAAACCATTATAAATAGATTGATTGATTTTTTTAATTAACCATCCAGCTGCGACAGTATTTCAGTCATATAGCGAAGTCCAGCTAATTTCAGGTGGAGGAAAACCCCTAATGCACTGAGGCATCTGGGTAGAACCACCAACCTACTGCAAGCCAGCTGGAAGGCTTCCTCACATGAAAATCCGAATGACCCTGCCGGGATTCGAACCCATGCAGTGAGTGTCTTGGCCACGGAGGTCCCATATTAAAATTATAATTTATTTAACTAACCACACACCCAGTGACCCAGACCTAATGTTATCTTTTCATAAACTCATAAACATTTAATCTTTGAACAGCATTTTGTATCAAAACTTACATTTTATTCTAGAAATTAACGTACTGTAGACTACCGTCAGATAAAAAGATGTAGAACTTGGATTAACTTAAATTATTCATACAGCTACAAAGATTCAACAATAACAAGTTCAGTATCTGGTTCAGGATATGGTTCGTTGAAGATCACAATATTATACTAGTCTAAAACAACGGATGTACCGTTAATGCATTTTGTAAACAAACGTGCGATTTTGAAACTAGTTTCTTCCAATAACTACAAATAAATCAAACATTTTCCAAATTAAACCCGTCTTAATAACGTTTGATTTTATTCGACTGGATATGAACGTTCGGCTTTTTCCGATAGAAACAAAGCGATCGTTATTTTCCGATAGGAGGTCAGCTGTTTCCGACCGCCATATCTCGACAGGTAATAATCGATCGATTTTTAAAGGATTCCGATCGTTTATCAGCTGTTTCCGGTCGGAAAAGTGTTATTTTCAAGGTACAAAATGCACGATATCTCAGCTAATATAAATGTGTTTTTCAAAAACAAGACATATTTAGACTCGGGAAACAATGCTCTTTCATTATCAATAATAAAAATATATGTAAGATCTGTAGTTTTTAAAAAAGTTTATGGAAAAAACCGACGTTCCATAAATTCACCGACGCGGGTTATATATAAAAATATAAAATATGCATTAAACATTCAATGAATATCTCTTTTGAAAAGCACAATACAAATATATAGCTAAATTAACGATTTTCTTCTTTGATGATGTTTCCATTAAAGCCTTAAACTTGTTAATATTAGGCCATGTTCTATAATAACGAGGTATATATTTATTTCTTAATTCTGAATAGTAAGGACATATTAATAAAAAATGATATTCATTTTCAATAAAACCCATGTTACATTTATTACATATCCTAGCATCTCTTTGTTGATTTCTATATCTGCCTTCTTCAATAGCAAGTTTATGAGCTGAACATCTAAATCGTGCCAATGCAAATATATGTTTTCTATTATTTATGTACTAATATCATTATGCCATACCCATGCGTATCCTAAATCAGACAATAAAGATCTAACATTATTTGACCATGCATTAATATATGCACCATTAATATTTGTTAAATACATTAGTTTGTACATTAGTGAATTCGGTTTATTATTAATCCTGTCCCAGTATTTGATTATTCTAATTTTTCTTATTACAGATAAAGGGAATCTCGCAATCTCTCCATATACTGCTGTGTTACAAGTTCTGATATGAACACCTAATATTTGTTTTAAAAATTTAAGATGAATATTCTCAATATCTACTGCAGTATGGAATCCCCAAACTTCTGAAGAATAATTTAAAATAGGAGATACAAGAGCATCAAATAGTTTAGTTTTTTCTGAAAGGTTTAATGTAATTTTATCAAATATGGAATTTAATGAGAACAATGACTTTAATGCTTGATTTGCGAGGGCCTTTTGAGCCTGATAAAAACTGCCGTTAGAACTGAGGGTGATACCTAGATATGTAAAATTATGAACAACTATCAGTTTAGTATGATTATAGAACATATCAAAGTCTTCTTTACTTCTGCCTTTTTTAAAAGCCATACATACAGTTTTATCAGTATTGACTGTAATTCCCCATTCTTGACAATATCTATGTAATTTATTTAAAAGTATCTGCAAACCAGCCTGAGAATAAGAAAATAAAACAGTGTCATCCGCAAATAAAAGGAGATATATTTGTAACTCGTCTATACTAAAATATTCCAATGAGTCTGTATGTAAATAATCATGTATATCATTAACAAAAAAAATGAATAATATCGGGCTCAGGGGCTCCCCCTGTTTTAAGCCCATATAGCTATCAAAGGAATCCGTTAAAGAACCATTTACCTTTACACAAGACTTAACTTTAACATACATGCTTTGTAACGTTCTGACAATTTTACTTGAAACACCCTGTTCAATCAATTTAAACCATACACCATTTCTATACACATAATCAAAACATTTTTTAAAATCTACGAAAGAACAATACAATTTCTTTTTTTCATGATTTAAGATCTTATCTATAATAGATGTTAATACAAAAACACAATCAACTGTACTCCTACCTTTAATAAAACCATATTGATCATTATTTAATATATTGTTATCATCCGCCCATTTTCGTAGTCTTGTGTCTAACATAATAGAAAATATTTTTGAAAAAATGCTTGTCAATGTGATGCCTCTATAATTGTTAACCTCATTAGGATTTCCCTTTTTAGGCACGGGTACGATAACACCACTCATCCATGTTTCCGGATACATGTTATTATCGAATATATGATTAAATAACTTACACAGCATGGGTGCTATGTGTTCCTTACCAGTTTTAAATATTTCCGGTATAAGCTGATCAACAGAACCACTTTTTCCATTATTTAATGAATTAATAGCTAGTAAAACCTCTTCAATATCAAAATGTCGATCTAAATATTCCACATCACTATTATTCATAAAATCTGTGTCATCGACCTGCGTTTCAACAAAGTCATTATAAAATAAATCCTGATCGGAGAACAACCCTTTAAAATGATTGTAAAACTCTTCTTTAGACAGCGTCCCAGATTTTGACTTTTTACGTAACTTTTTAACTTCCTTCCAAAAACACTGAGGATTTGATTTTGCAAGATTATTTAACTTATTTTTCTGGTCAATATTAAATTTATAACGAGCTCTTCTTTTAGCTGATTTATATGCACGTCTTTTTGTAATTAGATTATTTATATTTTCGCTTGTTCTATTTATATTACATATTCTATTTGCACGCCTAAATTCACAGCGCGCCGCCTCACATTCAGGTGTAAACCATATATTTTTATATTTTCTTTCAAGTTTATTTTTACCTCGATGATTTATTTTTCTAGTATTACCATATACACTGTATGAAATTGAATATAATTTATCTGAAAATTGCTCTATACCTGTATTTAAATCTATGCTACTGTTTGTTATTCCATCTATTATGTTTTGTAAATCTGTGATATTGTTTTGTATACAGGAAATATATTCTTCATTTTTACCGTTATCCCATTTTAATGTATCAATAACGATATGATCATTGACTCTGTTATCACTAACAATGATATGTGGAAACAATAATCCAATACTTATTGGAACATGCGTGGAAAAGGTAAACATGTCATGTACTTGAAAAGACTTTACACAGGTGAAATAATCGCTGGACACTAATGCGTAATCAATTAGACTGTTCCCATTAGACGACATATTTGTAAACTGACCGCTGTCGCCCATTCTACCATTTATAATGCACAAACCTGAACTGAAACACAATTCTAATAATTTGTTACCCGAAGCGTTACTAATTTTATCCATATACTTTCTCTCAGGTAAACGGGAATCACGTGTACTATAGTCTGTTTCAATGGTATTTATAAACCTATTGTATTCAGAAGTGTTTTGTAATATATCGGACTTCTGACGGTGTCTTCCCAACTGTCCCACTTTTATATAAAACAGTAAAAATCAAGGTGGGACAGTTGGGAATCATGCTTAATTGGATAACAATAGACTGTCATGGATGAGTGACTATAGTCTTTACCTAAATGGATGGAATATTTCAGTGCAATTATTTGTCTTATTGTCTTATATTATTAAGAGCAATTTAATTTGGTTAATTTATAATAAGTTATATGCTATTAGCAAAATTATTTATAATAAGTATTTATAATACTTATTATGTTTTAGGATGTTGTCAGTATTCTCTCTCTCTCTCTCTGAAATGAAGAAAACAAACTCTTTATGTTTTCATATAATATATTGCATTAGTATTTATAATAAGTTATATGCTATTAGCAAAATTATTTATAATAAGTATTTATAATACTTTTATGTTTTAGGATGTTGTCAGTATTCTCTCTCTCTCTAAAAAAACAAACTCTTTATGTTTTCATATATTTATTATTTTTATTTCATGTGTCATGAACAAATCAAATAAAGACAGGGCTATATTCGGATGTGGTACAATTTATTGTATTTTGTTTTAATTTGAAAACAAGCATTTCATTTAAACAACTGTGACATTCCACCCTACTGATCTGTTCTATACAGAGTTACTCGTCAAACCGAATCAAATGCGATGCACAATCGGCATACTCCATCACAGTGATTTCTTCAGCCATGTACTTGTGTTTCAGGGCAGACAGTCTCTGTTCAAGTTGTCGGTATTTCCTCCTCTTCTTTTCTCTCACTCCTCCGGCACTGTGCTGAAGAATTTTGATAGCATTGGCAGCTTCAATCCTTTGTATTGTTTCCAAGAACTTGTAAATGTTCGGATGTGACTGTCTCATACTTTTCTTTAGTTTGTTGTGCCAGCCTTCCAAGTTGTTTGTTGTTCTTGGTCCTTCTGTCTCGAAATGGTTCCAGTTGTCCTTGTCTCCCTCAACCCAATGTTCAGTGACATAGTCTGTGAACCTTGAAACATCCACTGGAATCTCTGCATTTTCAGCATCCGTCAGTGCGACAAACCACACATCTTCAACATGTTGTATGGGGACTAGAGGCAGAACTGCAGCTCTTCTTCCTAGTTTCTTAAAGTCCTCATTCTCAGAATACAGTCCAACTAAGCCAAGCTTCTGTATCTTCCGCCAAACACACTGTGTGTAATGAAAAAAACACCCTTTCACATTCACATTTGGAAACACTCTGCGAGCTGCCTGCTTGGTTGCTGCCTCAAAGTCTATCAGGAGTGTGTCTGGTCCCAGTTCCATTCCTATTTCCCTGCATTTCTGTTGAAGATGTTGAAAAAGTCTGCAGTAAATCCTTTCACTTTTTCCAGGCAGAAGGGCAAATACTAACGGATACATGTGTCCATCAATATATCCATGGAGTGTGTAGACCTGGCTGAATATGTCTGGGCACACATAAAATGTTCCGTCTCCATATATGGTTGGGTTCTGTGCCAGATGCTGGAGATTTGTTCTTGTAGCAAAAATCAGCATCCTGTTGTCATTCTCTGCCTCATCAACCAGTAGGAACTGCTCACCAGTGTGCGTTTCAGTCCATTTTCCATCCAAATCTATGTCACTCCTGGACTTTGGTATCCCCGGTCTCAATGCACCTCTTTCCCTGTATAGAGATGACTTGGTGGAGGGGAAGGTTGGTAATCCTTTGCAGACTTGTTCTGCATCTTCGTCCCATTCTCTGTCTCTCAGACTGGATATGACTTCTTCATATATTGACGGAATCGGCGTGGTTTCTTCGCGTGCCCTCTTTCGCATGAGTTGATTTATTTCATGGCGCTTCAGTTCCATGTGTTCGGCTGCATGATTATGGGTATTGGTCACAGAAACTGGAATGTTGTCAGCTGTTGTGATTTTAGCAGAACAGGTTCGGACATGACAGACCCAGTACACCCTTGTTGGTTTTCGGTTTTTGACCTGGTATCTGAATCCATTGTAAACCAGACTATCACCACCACGTTGGTTCTTGACAAACTGCACACTCACTTGTGCATTTGCCATTTTAGCTTATAATTTCAGACGATGTTACTTAGTGAAATTTTACTATCAAATGAAGACATTTACATCAGAATGTAAATATATTGTATCTGATACAGTTCAGTTCATTAATGAGATATCACAGTTTGAAAGTCACAATAAATTGATAACCAAAAATGTTAATTACTTCAAATCAAATTGTTTACCTTAAGTAGTAAACTGCTAGATCAAAGGACTTGTTTGTATTTCTTAATCCAATCACTTAGCAATATATACAGGATAAATGGACTTTAGTTGGACCAATCAATTAACACAATTTAAAGAAAAAAGTAGCAGAGGTGATAATTATCTTAATAAGTTCAAATTATTTTTTATCTTTATCAATTCACATAAGCTTTAAAGCCAGAGATCAAAGGAATGCATGTTTACACTATAAATTACAATTAATTTAGTAACCCTAATTAATGGACCTTAATAAACACATTTTAGAAAGAAATAATACAATATAACTAAAACATGAAATTTTACCTCTTAAAATACAAAATCAAAAAAAAAAATCAGAAACAAAATCAGATAATACAACTTCAATTCATTTTAATGTGTTGTAGTTTGAAATAGATTATAATCCCTTATCAAAACACACCCAGCAAGGTGCTAAAAATCTTGAGTGGGACAGTTGGGAAACAAAATATCAAAAAGTGGGACAGTTGGGCATAAACCCTTCTGACCACATCTTGCATTGAGGTCACCCATCCATACTATTTTTCCTAACTCTGAATATTTTCTAATATTTGATTCTATACTTTCAAAAAAACCTACTGGATGTAAGTTATAATATATAGAATTTTGTGGAGGAATATAAGAAAAACATATATAAACATCATGATCTGTGCGGAAGAAATGCTTACATAATTTAATCCATAAAACACCAGAATTATCAGTTTCAACAACAGAAATACCCTCACTGAAAATATATTTATAAAAAAGCGCAATACCTCCGTGACCACGCACAGAAGTTCCTTTTACTGATTCTGGTCTAGGTATACATATACTCTCAAAACCATCGATGTCATAATCAACTGGGTTAGTTTGCCATGTTTCACAAATAAAAAATATCAAAAGTTGACAGAAAATTTAAAAAATCACTATCATATAAGCAACTGGATAGCCCTTCAACGTTCCATGAACCAATAGAAAGTTCATGCTTTTCAGTCCTGTCCTATTTCGAAGAGGACGGAGGGACATATTCACTGTTTTCTATGTATAGTCTGTCACGCACGAGATTAGCCTTCTTCCCATTTTTACGTGCCTGAATCATAATTGGAATGAGTTCGCGGCGACGCTGTTGCACTTCCGGCGGATATTGGTCTGACACATTGTAAGGAGTTTGCCGAAGGTCTACTGATCGAAGTGCATCTTTAACCTTCATCTTTGATGCTGTATCAGAAAATTTGGCAACTATCGGGCGTGTTTTGTTGATCTTAAAGGGCCCGATGCGATGTGCCCTATCAATTTTGACACATGATTTAGGATTATCTATTTTCAGAATATTATTTAGAAAAATATGCACTTTTTCTTCGCAGTCTTCTTGTGTGGTATTCGGCTGAGTCGTACCGTTACTGGTTTACATGTACATGTGACATGTTTTTATAATAGTTACTGTTCTTGTGCTCGTTTTGTATAATAAGTCACTTGTTCGATATCTCATGTTCATGTTGTACCTATGTACGTTTGTCCAAACAAACATGACTTATCAAAAGTATTTACATTTGTACTGCAGAACGCCTTTTTTATTTTTCAATATCATCGTATAAAAATAAAAAAAATATAGAGAATCAAATAATGAAACAACTAAAACACGACAAAAACAAACGAGTGAACACATACATAAAGGGTTTCTCAATCGTCAATATGAAAGATGCGATGGAATGAAATAAATGCGATTCCCGGGGCTACTTCGTACCATCGCGAATGGACTGTATATTCAAGTCAAACAAAAACAATAAAGCCATTGGTTAGTATGAATTTTCTTAAACTTATTTGACTGAGGTGTTATTAAAGTAGTTTTCCTAACCAAACTGGGCATACATCATGTATAATGTCTTTCTTATTGCAAGCAAGCAAACTTCAGGCGTATTACATGCATAAGAGCATTTTGATGATATATATTTATTTAGATCCATTATTCATACCACTACCACCACAAGTAGATTCGGCAAATATAGGCCAGATTTACTTTTATCCCTTTTGACTTTAGTTTTGAATATATGATATCAGTTTCGTTATATTTCACGAAAAAAAAACATTCATGATTATGAAAAAAGTAGAAGATAAAATCAATTAACATTAATTTATAAAATTTATGAGTGTTTGTCACAAGGTTTCAACGATCATCATGTGACTTGTGTGGTGGCAGTGGTTAAAGAAATAGAAAAAATGAGGAAGAGACTCTATGTGTCAGAGAGAAAGAGAGAGAGAGAGAGAGAGAGAGAGAGAGAGGGGGGCATATATAATACATGTACTTAAATTTTAAAGTTTTTTATGTCTGTAAAAAAAA
>CM037780.1:72021786-72071786 GCA_021229015.1 Solen grandis | reverse complement strand
CCATGTAGAACTCTGGTTGCCATGGCAATGGAAAGAAAAAAAATGAAGACTTTAAATCATCTTCCTCATAATTACTGGCCAGATTTCAAAATGTTTAAGTACAATTGTTCCTTGGGTAACTCTCTACCAAGATTGCTAAAATTATTCTTATCCGTAAAAAACAGGGCTTTCAGGGGCGGGGCTAATTTGTCTAATATGTATATAGTGAAAATTTAAAACAACATCTCCTCAGAAACCATTGAACAGAATTTGATTAAACTTGGCAGGGATGATTATTGGGTGAACCTTCACATAAGTTGTTAAAATAAACTTGATCCATGTAGAACTCTGGTTGCAATGGCAATTATAAGCAAAAAATATGGAAACTTTAAAATCATCTCTTTTAAAACTACTTGCCAGATCCCAAAATATTATAGTATGGATGTTCCTTGTGTAACCCACCACCAAGATTGCTAAAATGTTATTGATTCGTAAAACTTGGCTGCCAGGAGCAGGGCTAATTTGCCTTTAATATATAAAGTGAAAAATTTAAATGACATCTGAAACCGCTGGACAGAATTTGATTACACTTGGCAGGGATGAGCCTTGGGTGAACTTCACCAAAGTTGTTAAAATAAACTTGATCCATGTAGAACTCTGGTTGCCATGGCAATGGAAAGAAAAAATAATTAAGAAAACTTGCAAAATCATCTTCTTCAAAACTACTGGCTAGATTTCAAAATGTTTTAGTACATATGTTCTTAGGTAACCCTATACTCAGTCAGTTGACACGGTGTCAGGATAATGTGATGTGGTATTGTATCATAACGAATTGACCAAATACAACAATAACAAAATCAGGTTCCGAATCAGGGTCTCCATATATATAAGGAGACCTTGGAATTGACAAAAACAACAACAACAAACACACACACACACATACACACAAAACGAATTGTTTAGATATCATCAAGATACATGTACATGTATACGGCGTGATACTGCAGTGTGATAGCATTATATTTGTCTCTTCCAGACACAGTCTCCAAATGATTGAAATGCTGTTAGCAAGATGTTTAACACTCAGAAACCTTAATTTATTGTTCCCATACATGATCTCTCAGATTCTATTCCCAAATATTAGTAGCCCTCGCCAAGCAGTCTTTCAGCGCTTTCGGCGCTTTGATTAAATATCTTGCACTAATGTTAACCTCAATAATACGAAGTGTCATGTGTAAGAGTTAGGTGAACAGCTCTAAGGTCACAGGGAAAGGGGGTCATTTGCATGTCTGGACTGTAACTTAGACGTGTATCGCAGGATTTTCAGGAACAACAACAACAAACTTTTGCAGTTATGTTTACTTTCACCAAGATAAGGTCTAGACCAATGTGTGACATGCCCACGTTATGAAATCATCATACATGTAATATAGTTATAAAATAGTATGGCATATTAGGGGGTCATGTACGTTTAACAAACATTACTAGTTTCGTCAGAGCTGAATTTATTATTAAATTATTAAAAAAACCGTATTTTCCCTGCTACTTTGGTGCAGTGTATGTATCTACTTTCTTGGGGACAGTTATAGACCAATGTATTTAATGATATAATGTTTTGAACCAATATTAAAACTGAAATTTTCAAAAAAGAATGTATTTTCCCATGAAGTTCTAACAAAGACAAAGGCAACATTAGCGGATGAATGGATCTGATTTTATTTTTGAAATATGTTAAGATCAAACTGTATTTTTTTTAAATTTCACAATCCGAAAAGTCGGAATGAGAAGGAAAATATGTATCAACTCTACACGTACCACATTAGTCATTTACTAACGTATCACTTAAAATTCGTTCACGCATTACTGGGTAACCTAGATTTTTTGATGCCAAATCCTTTTTTTTTGGGTTACGTTTTCTTGGAAATCTGGTTGATTAATTTTAATTGAAAATTCCAGTTTTATAATTTCGAGCACACATATGGATGCGATTATCTTCATTTGGTTAGAACGGTCTAATGACCTAAAAAGGGAAGCAATGGTTAAACAGTGATAACTTATGATATTGATTTCCTTGATCATCGGTAAGTTCATAAGAATCGAAAGGAAAGAGATTTCCAGCCAGAAGAACTTAACCCGCAAAATATGTCATTTTATCGTGTTTTTTTTTTTTTTTTTTTTTTTTTTTTTTTATTTGCGTGATATTTCTGCTTACCTTAATGTTTTTGGCATTTCATCAATTTTTAGGGTCGTTTATTTGAACACCATGTTTAAATTAAAGTGTTTTTTTTTGTTGTCAAATCACCGTAGAGTGTGTGTACATGTAGTTGCTATCCCCGTAGAATAGATAATTGCGACATATCTCTACTGCCGACATTGTTATTTTACAGTGTGTTTAATATATATATATATATATATATATATATATATATATATATATATATATATACTGTCCCAGCTTGATCACTTAGATAGTATGCCCATTTGGTCTTCGTCAAAATTTTTGCAACGATTTTTGTTTGAAATAATATCGAAATTCTCTTACCTTCCCGTTCTCTACATATATAATCGTGATATCTGTTTTACAAACGTTGTTCTTCTTGAAGCGCTGACCTCATAGATGTGATTCAAGGTGCATATCCTTTGCCCCAGGTTCCAATGTCATCCGATGGAATCCTGTTTTTCATTACTTACACGAACGTCACATTTTCGATTCAGTTATAAATATATTATTAAAAACGGGATACAATAGATAGAATGGGATAGAAAATAGAACAATTTTAGTCAAAAACAAATTGAATCGTTTTTAGAAAAAAGAGACTTACACAGGGCTGTTAATGTCGTTTACAGTATGAATATGTTATAATGAAGCCTAAACTCAATGAAAACAGATTGCACACGGATTTGAAACATTTTAAACACAATAAATGCGATGGATTTTATATACGCGTGCGGAATATATCATTCTGTTTATGCTTCCCATTTATCTTTTTATTTTAATTCTAAACCAGTCCGCGTGCATCCAGAATTAGAATACAGCATAATTAGACCTCGTAATTCCTTCCTGTAAATGTGAAATGTTCATGTATTGCTTTAAGCGACGTTGACAAGGCTGCCTTAAATACAAATATAATATTCACTTAGTGACTTTGACATTTCGGTGTTCATTTAATTTACATGTACATGTTACCAGTTAAATAATATAGGTATTATGTTTCAAAGCAGACATTTAAGGATCCACTTTTAGAACGCTTCTGAAGGTGGGTTTTTTGGAAGATCAATATTCAGAAAATGTCAGTGTTTTTGTACCTTCTATCTGAAATTAATTTCTTGAATAATTAATGTTCCTTATGTAATTTAATGAAAATGTATTAAATATAAGATGAATAAGACATTGAACTAATTACAAGTACTGACGATGCAAATCATAGCGCTGAAAAAGACTGAAAGCTAAATGGCATGTGGTCGCAAAATATATAGGACTACAGCATAGATGGATGCTGAAACTGATTTGATATTTTGTAAATTTATCTATTAAGTGGAATACGTTTTAAAACATGTATCGAGACCCTCTTCCTCGCCCTACTTTTATTTCATTTTCTCCGTTATTCATTTATCCCCCTCCCCCCCTCTCCTTTTTTTCTCTCTATTGGAAACACAAGCGGGATTGTACAATAGGACCAAACCATTCATGTTAAAGGGGGCATTTTTAGAGGTCTACGTCCAAAGGCGTATCAATGTGTTACATTCGTCATGATAAAAAGGTTCCTATCAATATATGCTTAATTTTCATTTTCTTTTTATTATATGTGTTACATTCGTTATTTAAAGCCCCAGTGCGTTATAGCTCAGAATTTGCAAGGGAAAATATATATTTCAAAATTTCTAATTAGCAAAGTCTCAACTGATGTTTGATTGACTTCTTAATGGTTAACTAAATACACATAATACAACATTCACCCAGAAGCCTTAGTTGTTCGGACATGGCGAAATAGTGAGAAAAAATGGGCGGAGCTTTTTTTTAAAAAAACACTGTTCAGTAAAACCACGGATGTCTCGGTGTACATGGAGTGTTTCAGAAGTTCATGGACTTTTTCTATAGACTGAATAAATATTGATACACGGTAGTAGCGGAGATAGGAAGAAAATCTACGAAATTCTGAAAAAAAACCCTTGTAGGTTAAGTTTATGCTGTCATTGTTTTGAGCTAAATATAGAACAAGATAGCCACATCTGTATTTTTTCTAATAGAATCTTTCCTGCAAATTATGCATTTCTAAAGGTCTTTCAGTGATGAAATTAAAAGTGAATTATATATGCTGTAAGTGAATTCGGATTTAGGTCTAACAACTATAAGATAATGGGACTTTAACTCAAATTGCATATAAAGTGATCATGATTTGCAATGAATTGTTTACCTTAAAGTATGCACATAGGATTCACTCCGTGGACTGGCGATAGGAATTGAAATGTTTTGATATAAGTTAAAACATTTTTTTTTATTTCTTTATGAGTGCGAAACAAGTCCTTACAACTATTACTAATCCTTATCAACGGTCCCTGGGTTGGATCAGAATTTTGCGTCTGAAAAGGTCATGAAAAATCCTTATCCGCAACGGGGTTCGAATCAATTTCTTTCGGGCTGCAATCTTTACCACCGCAATAACTGTTGGCTTCAGCCGTAGTCTGATGCAGTAACAATCCAAAGGTATGAAAGGAAATCAACACAGGCGATATAACTGTATTACTCGCTTAAATGCGTATCCATTCAATGCGATCCTGTGCTTACGAATGCAAATTGAATATTTTCCTAGACGGTTTTATCATAGCCATAAGGGATTTTAATGTATATTTTGTTAACATATATTTTCTTTTTTTTAGTTATTTATTTTTTTTTTTGCGCTGGAAACATCTAATTTAAAAGTGAACAAAATACCCATGTCATTTAGCATTCTAATGTTATATACCAAACGTAGTTTTTGCCTGATATTGAGTTTAAATTGTCCAAACGTTTTTTCACACAGTATTTTTTCACTTTGAAATAAAAAGGCTAACTTAATAACATCTTGAATTACTAAAGATATTGGCAAATTTCAACACGTTATCGAAAATAGCTAGATCCACACTTACATTGGAATAAAACGCTCAAGGCACCGATAGACTATGAACAAAGAGCGGGTTCAGATGACTTACTAGTAACTTGAGTCTCAGGGAAACGTGTGGAGTTTTTGACGTTACATGACCTTTGCCTCTACTCGGGTTAAACTAAATTCTGCATACTGCCTTCGAATGTATTGAACGCATTACTTTCCTTCTGAACTTACCATTTCTCCAGTTCCACAATGTAATCCACACCTATGGAGCTGCGATAAGATATCGTTTAACTCCCAGTGTTTGGGAAGTACATTAAACTCTATATTTATACCCGAATTATCCTTCTTTAATTTCTCTCCTTATATTACCCTTTAGGATTGAAAGACACTTACGGAAGACGGACAGTACATAAATCACGAGGAAATAACATTGCTAATTGGTGATCTCCACCCGTTCAAGGAGGTTTCACCATATTCGATGCAGCAAGAGAGAGAGAGAGAGAGAGAGAGATGTTTTAAAAATGATGACCCAGTAACATATTTCCTGTCAGCATCATAAAGTACATTGTCTGTAACGGAAGCGATTAGGCTTGTATGATACTTCTAGCAAAAGCTAATAAGGCAAAACATACAGGAAGAGGATTTGAACCTGTCTGATTAGATTGCAGGTATCTGGAGTATGCTGAATGCTTTAGACATTCACTAGTTTTGATTATGTGCGGGATAGACGGTAGATCTGCATCCTTTGCTATCACCCTTACAAATCCGCTGCTTCTCAGTATATATTGGATATTTAAGGGGCTGGAAAGGATGGGGCAACCACTTGCTGGATTGATTTTGTATTCAGTCTATCAAGTCACCTAATTAAATATGCATCAATGGGATTTCAGTCGGTATTTTTACTATTATTTTGCGTGTATTCCTATCCAGGAAACATTATATATTTGGCAATTCAGTACATATTGACGTGCATTATTATGTAACGACCAGATATTTAACATAAGTATAGAAAGCACACTCTCTACTATTCCGTTGTCTCATTATTGTTTTAATTTCTATCTTTATTTATGCTAAATTCCTTTACGTTTAAAATGTCACGTTTTGTTTGATTTAAGGAGACATGACAGTCTTCTTTTATTAAAGATTAAAAAAAGAAAAACAATATATATCTTATTCCTACGATTACTTAAAATGTTAATCATAGCTTGCAATATTTTGCTCACATTGTTAGGAGCATGTTTATAAATTCCTTGCATATTATGTTTTAAAGTGCCTATACAAGTACTAAATCTTGAAAACAATTATTTCTACTCAATATGTGCTTTTCCGCCGTGGTATAATATTCATCACTCCTAAATGCTTTAAAACCAATCGCATAAAGTTGAATGAATATTATAGTGATTATGATATTGAATTTCTGCTGTTTACAAAGACACATAACAATGCTTCAGAACGGGACCCACACGTGGGAAATCCTTGACCGTAAGGTCTAAATTATGGCCATTATTATCAGAAAATGATTGCTAGCCATTACAATAAAAGAAAGAAGAAGATGTGCATGTTTTAACCATGATCAAATCAGTGTTCATTTGTTAAGGGTGTTAAGGGTTAAGGGTGTTAGGATAACGTATCACAGAATCCATTGGAACAAATTCCTGATAATGAAATCCGATTTCTTGCCACGTGGTCCGATATCGTTGACAAGAGACTCCGATTGGATTATAATTTAAGGCGTTAATGAATGATGCTGATGTCGTTATTCAGATGTCATGGGCAACATTTTTTAGAAAATAAAACAAATGGTATTCTATCACAAATCGTAAATAAAAAATACTGTGATGGAATACACAATCTCACGTGATGTTGCCATCGATTTTAGTTTAGAATTACATTAAAATCTTTATTATATAATATTCTTTATTCTATGTGAAGAATATTCAGAAAGATGACACTCTAGTATATTTAAACATTTACTTTGTCAGTCTTTTTTCGCCCTGTCCTCTTTGTCCACGTTTTAGCATTACAGGATGAGGGCAATGAATAAATTTTCATAAAAAAACTACTCCTTTTTAGCTTTCATTTTATTTTGTTGAAAATTCAAATAGTGTAAGATTTCACATGTATCTTAACATAATTTAACAATTTCACAGCATCACAGCAACACGACTTTATGGAAACAAAGTAATTTAATCTCAGATGTATTTAAGACTTGGCTGTATGTCAGTTCTTTTTCCAATAGGTAACCAATTGAGCATGCAAACAGCCTTTCAAATTATCAAGATATTTAAATTAAAGTTAGACATACACATTGAGCGTGTTCATATCCTTGCTCACAGTATTTTGTTTTGGGTAGGGATTTCAACGTGAAAGCTATCATATACTCTGGTTTGCCACAATGCAAACAACGCTACAGTTAATAGTTTGATTTTAACAAAATACATGACCAGTAGTACAAGCACTGCAGGAGGCAGTGAACAAACAGCTCTGAAGAAGCATTTACACCTGAACAACAGGTTGATATATCACCGAGGGCCTGAGGAACAATATCGCGTAAAATACGTCTGGAAATCTTTAATATATAAAAGAAAACTTGTCTAGTCACTTTCAACTTGCTACGGGTATCGTCATCTGGAAGCGCGTCTTATAAGCCACAAAAATTGTGATAAGCAATGGTCAGAAAGAAAGCAAGTCAGTGTATCGCAGTGATACGTAGAAGGAAACTATCGTATACCATGTTCATCATGCCCAAGTTCACGTAATACTAGAAGTTGTTATCAGTACTGTTTTCTAAGGAAAATGAACTAGTTACTGCTGAAGATGAACTGGGTTAACAATGAGAAGAACTACGAAATAGTAAGAGGTCCATGTAATGCATGGCGACATTTCGTATTACATTTGTAATGGTGATGAGGTTTATTGGCTTCTAAAAACCAGTTGCATTTCTTATAGGACTTGAGTCAAGAGTTAAGATTATTTTCCATGTAAATATTTTAGTCCGGAAGTTGTGTTGGTTCCAATTTATACAAGTAGAACTCCCGGTTAGTGCAATACATGGTTAGAATAAACTGAAACGGTAAAGATGGAAAACATTTTCTTAACCTCACGCAATTCAAGATTAAAACCATACTGACAAGACCGTCTTAATGATAAGTTTTCCTTTACTTTTCATTTTGGAGTTTGAATCATTTGTCTACAGTTCATATTTTCTATTTCACTATTTCTTTGTCAGTAAAACAAATGTAACATTCCATCACATTGAATAGCTATTTGTGAGATGTTCAATATTCATCTGCATTACGCAGTGATATTTTAGGAATGTGCGAATCAACTGATAAGAACAACAATAAATATGCAAATTCTAAAATTATGTTCTACTGATTGTAGCTGTAGCAGGCTGCATTTGCTTTTGCAGTTTCAAATGACATTCTTTGAAAACAAAGATAAAAAAGGGAAAAACAATCAAGTTAGCTTATGCAAATTCTGAGAAGAAATAGCAATCTATGAAATGAAAGAACAAAAGTTATATATATATTTGCACGAGCGAACAGGTGAATATGAATAGAAAATAAGGAAATGTGATGTTTGATTTCAAAATCTGTGAGTTGTCTTACACATTGACACCCCTTATGAACAACCCGATTATATACCCTGGCGGAGAGTTCTATATAACAAAATATATATCTCAAAAACTTGAGAATTGAAAGAATCAAACTTTAATTCATTTTCCGGTATGTGAAATGATACATTCGTTATGTGGCGTCCTCTGTTAGTAGCTAAAGTCATTGACTCACTTTTAAAGAAAAACTGATATTCTACAATGAAATAGCAACCTTAGTCTGGTACTTAATTTGAGTTTTTTTAAGAGCTTTGTGTGAATCAATTAAACGATCGTATATAATACGCACAGTGCATGTTGTCTTTTATAGTTTTATTTCCTCTCTTAAATAACTGATTTTTCTTACAGTACACATGTATTAATTTTATTTTGTAATAGAAACAAGCATTGGCATACGAGACATTTATCAGTAATTGACAGAAGCACACAACATATCAAAAGATTGTATAACTCAAGACATTGGTGAGTAACAAGTCAGCAATAAACATTGTTTTTATATATATATACATACGGTATTACTGTTATACGTTGTTAATGCTATATAATCCAAAGCCTACATGTGTATTTCATTAATATGAAAATACTTCTCGTTTTTGAATATGATACACACTTCTCGAATTTTTTTCTTATGTTTAACCGTGTCATTTTGGGTTCTTTTATGTATTTGAGACAGATATGTTGCTGCCTCGTCGTATATCACATCGTAGGCACGTGGCTTCGGGAATAAAGTATTCTGAAATTTGGTTAGTCGGACTTGGAACTATCCTTTTAAGGGAGATAAACAGCACCTTTTTATTTAGACTTGGCATGTCGCGACCGGAGGCCATCACGTAAACAGGTTATTTTTCAGACATCTTTTTGTCGGTCTCCAGAGAAAAATGGTTATCAGCATTATTTCGCAGCACGATCGAATGGCCATTTATGTAAATGTTCGGCATTCTATCTATTATTTGTACCGTAGTCTACAGAACATATGTCACTTGTCATAAATATCATTTTAAAACGAAATAATGATTGTAGTAGTAAACACGTTTACTTTGTATTTCTAAATTAAGAACTATATTAAACAAGGTATTTGAGGTTTATCACAATGAAAATGGTACACGATTTACTTCATACAGACTTCATAAAGACTATCATAGATATAATATGACAATTCCTACTTCTAGTAAATCAACATAATTTAGTGAATTATTCTATCACGTCGACCGATGAACAAGTTTTAACAACTTATTCCAATTACTGGTGTCAAGGTTGGATCAAATGTATGCTTATGGATATGATAATCGGTGTGCCTATTATACTCACTATGGTATCGAGAAGCATTTATGAAGTATCCACATTTTTTTTCCAAGTAATGTCTATCTGATACCTTTGAAATTCCCTCCGCCTGAGCCTCTCAGAAAATGCATTTTGGAAGTTTTCTTCAGGCATAGTGATACCACCGGTATAGAGCGCTTCCAACTTCGCCCCACGTTTCAAAGCGGCGCCTCGTTAATTATGCCAAAGACACAAAGATAGAAATTAGGGTGTTACGGTCGGTATGATAAAACCTCAATATGATTTTTTAATTGAGGTAGTCTTGTTATACTGCGGAACGATTGGCTAGGGGCTTATTAATGTGATGTCACGTGCAGAAGGCACATGTACAAGTAACACGTCTGTGGTAGGGGACAGGGACTCGAGCTACAATTCCATCTGTGTCAAAGAACATGGCATGCATAACTCGCCTTCTGCATCTGCTCCGTTGAGCAATAATGGCCTAGAGAATATCTCGTTATTTTCAATTTCTCATATATGTTGTCTCTTTATTTTTCGACTCAGAAACGCACTGTCAAGTCTCATCACTTGTTACCCGATACGTCTAGGGCCTTTGTTTTATACTATATTGGACGAGCAGGGCGGACACTTTTTTCTTATCCGCTCCATCTTTGTCAATGTTTCGAAAATGCGGTATAAAATAGGCATAATTCTTACGCATATTTCATTCCTATCAATATCAGAAAATGGTCCCTATTTGCTCCACTGTGCATATTTTTTTCGGTCACTGCTTCCTGAGTCTAAGTGTTTTCCACAAATGTGCCCAGGACGAGCTTTATCATTGGTGCTGAGCAATCTCTATTTATAGAGATACTCATCGGGTAAATGTATGGTATGGCAGCGCAATGTCCCCTTAATCTTTATCAAAGCCGACTTACTGATTTTTCATGCGTATCTCATATAACGCCATCTACTTCATGTTTTTCAACTGCAAATTAAAGGTGGTTTTGAACGTTAATTTGGTGTCATTTCATGTCAGATCGACTGAAAAATACTGTTTCCATTGATATTATGAAAATACTAGACTATTCCCATTACTTTTCAAACAGCCCTCACGCGCATTATATTTTGGGGTGTGGGAGTCAAATATTTCGTGGAATTGAAAGCATAAACAGCAATAATGAAAAAGTTTAAAAGAATTAAACGTGTTACTTTTTGTAAAAAAATAAAAGATGCTTATGCTTTAAACACTGTGATAAATTCAAATTAATTGATTCCTTTTCATATTATTAAAGAGATTAATGTTGGTGAAGTTTTTTTAACATGACCAATGAACTCGGCAAATGTATTTCACAATGCACATGAAAACGAAATTTCGTAAACGCCCAATTCTTAAAATATCGGTAAAAATAGAATACTTTATCCCCGAAGCAGGTGCTTGTGTTACTACGTGAAACGTTCTGCAGCATGGCGAATTTACCAGATCCAGGTCGCGAACACGCAAGTTCAACCTGTTAAATGAGCACACGGCGAAGAGTGAATGTGATCAGTCATATGACGGCACACGAAAAACGAGTCTAAATATATGATTTAAAATTATAAATATAGGTTCAATGCTCTTTGTTACGCTATTGCCTTTGATAAAGAAACCAACTTCTTCTTTTGCATGCAATCAAGGAATGTTGCATTGGGTGAATATGCTTCTGTAGATGGATATTGGTTGTCGTAATACACAAATTTAATCAAACATCAAATTAATACATGTAGTATGTGATCATCTGTGAACGAGTTGCTTTAAGACATATCATAAAAATACTCAGATGTATGTTTATAGAAATTATTTCAAATATTAGGTATTGTGTTTTTTTTATGAAAAATGTTAAACGGCTATTTTACGAAGCTATGCAATATCCTTTTTTGCTTTGTTGTACGTATATATCATAAAAGAGTTTAGTATTCTCAGCTGGATTGACCAGTCGCAGTGCTTAAAGTAATTCAATTCAGATGTCTGTTGAAGTGGTTTATATAAGATGAACGTTGTAATCAATAAAATTGTTTATGGCAAGATTTATATCCAAACTGTTTTTAATCAAAGCGTAGGTTTGTATTTATAGAGAGCACATCACTTTATTCCAAATAAGTAATCAATTTCAACTAAATTTTGATAATTTTAGGAGTCAGATAAACAATGCTGGCGAAGTTATAAAATGTAAGTGTTTTTTACAAGTTCACTGGGGGTCTTTATATATGTTTCCATCTCTCTCAGTTCTGCAACTTTTTAAATGCAGTAAGTAATTATTTGAGCTTGTTTAGTGCTATTGAATAAATGAGGAACTATGAGAAAAATGATTCCTTGTGACAAATAATTTAACGCATTTTATTGCAATGGTATTTAGGTAAATGTGTTAACAAATCGAATTATCTTTACAAATACAAAAATCTTGTCATTACAGCAAAAATGTAAATCCTTTCATGTCTTAGAAAACTAAGATGAATGTTTTAGTTGTCAATACTGAATACTAATGGAAATAAAATCATCATTATCGACATTACCATGAAAGGACATACTGTGATTATACTCAGTTAAACCGGGTAGACAAGACAATCATGCAAAAAGTCAACAAAATGCATCCGTATCAGTAAAGCTTATGAATGAGACTTTGTTTGAACGAATATGATGTAGTCCAATATAAAATCAATGATATTCATATATAATAGTAGAACTGTATAACCATAATACTATATAGGCTAAATAATAATCACGGAATTATATCCAATTTTGAAAAGCCTTAAGACTATGACCATTATTGCATCCATGAACTTGATTTGTTTTATAAATGTTATGACATGTTATCTGTATGTTCATCAACACTCATAACACTTGCCAATCGCTTCCTTTACTCAACATATGTGACCGTGACTGGAAAATGGGATCAAATGAGGAAAGGTGACATTTTCAGATTTTTCCACATTTTTAAAGCTGTATATCAGGAGCATATACATGCACAATTTTGGAGTTCTATCTTAATTGGTTTTAGGTGAATATTGCGTTTTTGTAACATAGGGGTTGTCGTATTTAAAACAAACAAATATGTCCATATAACAGAATGTTAATAGTTCTTGTCAGCAATTAATTGTATTCAATTATGTTAAGAAATATAAACATGTACATGTGTAATCATGTACACGTTTTTTTTATTATTACACAATAAATCTGAGTACACATAAATTATTATGAAAATGGTTACCATGGTATCGGTAGTTTAGATTGAAATAAGGAAACAAGTAGGTGTTTTGACTTTAAATTAAAAGATAAGCTAAACCATTTTTTTTTCTAATTATAGAAATAAGAGTCAATATGAAATAAATTGCAAAAAAGAAATATTCTGAAAATCTGGCCGTCACATAGTAAAGCATATATTACTGGTCTTGAAGAAATGCAAGAATATAGCAATTTTTATTCCATTTAAATATCACCGGTACATTCCTCACGCAGTCAAGTTAAACAACACAATTTCAAATATAACCCAAACATCGTCAAATTCCCTCTAAATAAGACATATATACAGTCAAATCGGTCTTAAACATTCAGTCAAGTGAAAGTGATCGCTTAACAGAGATGGTCACTAAATGAAGGTAAAAGACATACAAAGATGCTAGTTTTGTCATATTTAAACTGACCGCTAAATGCAGATTGACAACTTAATGCAGGTGACCGCCAGTACAGGTTCAATTGTATTCGGTGAGCATAAATATATTTTATAAAAAGCAACCTTGCAATAAGATAATATTTGAATAATAAAAGAGGAAAATTTCCTCTGACAGAATGGTTAGAGTGTCTTCCTTATGAATGAGGGGGCTTCGGTTCATTCCCAGCAGCAGCATACCAGTCAATAAAAAATGAGATAACTTTATCTCCCTTACTTAAGTGTATAATTCCAGGACTAGTTACCCTGGTTTCAGGATAAGAATGTGAATGGTGTGATACTATGATAGTGAGTATGCACATGAGCAATTTTTTTCCATGGGAAGTTATAACAAACAAAAATAGAAGAGAAGACCTCAGAGCTAAATCAACTCAAGTTATATAATAACATATTTGTTCCTTCTGCCATGAACAACTCCCCAAACTGTTAAATGATAATCAATTCAATATTTTATGCTGACATGCAGACAAACTAAGGGGACACAGTTTGTTTTAATATGTTATTTAGAATAAATATAGACTGCTAATTGTCACCATTATCAAATATGGCTGATGATAATGCAGTTGAAAGCAAAAGCATAGCCACTATTTTGTCCTGCTATCCTTATTCACAAGAGCTTAAGACGAAAAAGAGAAGGCAATTACTTTTCGGTTCAGAAATAATGTTATTTTAGGCATTAGAAATACTATTTAATATCATTTTATCTCAAACTATTAAAACTTTTAACCCTCATTCTAATGTAAAATTGTTTGTTTCAACTTCTGATCTAATTTAGAATGTGAAATTCATCGTTTAAAAAAGGGGATGTATCAAATCTTAAATATATTAATTTGTATTTGTTCAGAAGAGATTTGTTAAGATTTCTATATAACCAGTAAAGTTATGCTTAGAAGGGATTTAATAGTAGATAATAGTTAAGAGATGTATTGTCAAGTTATATTATTCAAAACTAACAGTAACTCTTCGTAATTTAGCATAGTATATTTGATGGAATAATGAGAACACGTTCCATGTCAAAGTCAGCGTATTGAGTTTTGTTATAAAGCAGATCGCGAAAACTAATAAACATCGTTTAGCACGTGGTGTTTGTTCGATGGTTTATCGTCCTACGTCCAAATTAGACATTGTTCAGAACAGTATTCATTCTATAATCAAACCATGAGTTAGTAAAAGTTGTATGCCTTAACATAGTACCTCTGATTGATCACAACCTGATTAATAGACAAAAAATTAAGATGTTTATATCAATGTTTGCATTGATTTTGATAAGTTTGTGGTGCTCATAACAGCTACTATAAGTTCATGAATATGTCCTGTTTTGAATGATATTTACAGCCAACAAGAATCATTATATGGTATTTGACATACACAAAGGAATCTCTGGATACAACAGTTTTCTTTATGTATCTCTTATATGGACCATGACCCTTGTAATTCTAAATTGTGTAATTCATTAATAAATATAACTCTCCTGAAACAACAATTCCTCTACATTATACTTAAAAAGGAGGCATTTCATACTTATTGTTATGTGCAGCTGGTTTGCACAACATAAGTGCTCAGATGTGAATATTTGCAATTGTCTATGACCTGGTCATCCTCAATACTGATACTTCTGTCTCTATGGATCAAGACTTGGCAGCAACATTAGGTAAAAAACAGTCCAATTGTAATAGATTGAATCTTCTTAAATGTTTTACATCTGTTGCAGTGGGGTCAGTATTGTTTCTTTTCCTCACTTTGATTAGTTGAGTGATTTGGCCGCAATTTTCATTTGGATACCACATAGCTATTCATTTCGGAGGGACTGACTTTGTAGCAGTGCTGTGTCACCTAAAGTAAATGGTGTTTTTTTATTAAACTTTCAAATACACATGTCTAAGTAAAGTGATGTAAAGAAGTTCATATTGTAAATGTTTTATTTTAGAACATAAAGTAACATACTCTGCTTTAACTAGAAAAAAGCATTGTATTATTGTGTGTGTGTGTTCACTTACAGATATTTATTGAAATTGCACAATTGATAGCAAGCAATTATCTATTATTGTAAGTAATTTAAAGAAGAAAAACATTTACAATAATACGTTTTGGGTATTGCTCTAATAAAAGATAGTTAGAACCATTTTTCTTACTTGCATTTCAAATTCAAAGTGACTTTTTTACCTTGAATTTTGTGTGTCCAAAATTCATAATAGCAGTATTAGCCTGTTCCATTTGTTGACTGGATGCATACCAGGAAAGATAAGTCAATAACCAACTTGTCCTGGTACTTATGATTTTCAAAGAAAAACAAAACACAAACTATTTTACTATAAAACCACAAATAGTTTATGGTGATGAATGCTATTTTGGTTCATTGTTTTCATTAAATATGCTACAGCACATATCAAAACAGAACTTTTATACTCTCATAACTACAGAAAAAGTATGTTCTTAGCTATGAACAATATTTTAAGGCATGTAAAAACCCAAACATTAAATTTGATGGTACATGATGATAAACTTTGATTTAACATCTCAATTCCAGAAACACTGTGACAACAGATAATTCGTGATAATTCAATAATTATAAATTGAATAACTTACCTATATCACAGATTTTAAGATTTTTAAATTTCAAACATTATTACTTGGACAGTTAAAGCCATATATCACAGCACACTGTTCACAATTTCAGTTAGAGTTGATAGTTTGATACAATGGTAATAATTAGTTGTCAACACCGGGTATATATTGATTAAATTGATTAAATTGATCATACTGGTTATAATGAAAGATAACGGATTTCACTGACCGAACGTGTTCAATGTAAGACGTGCTTAAACAAACCGCCTGCTCTCATTCATAAATGCTAAAATAAAGAACATCACCTCCGGGTTACGAAAAACGATTTGGCGGTTGGAAAATAAACTTGTTTGTCCTTATGTAAATATCAAAACATCGAATATCATAAATACTAACCTCAAACTCATGGAGTGTATATCCAATCATCATTAACTGCATCAATCTCTTCATTTTTTATTATCAAGCAAAACTCAAAGCATGATCAACAGACCGAGTTCCGGAAATATGCAAAGGAAATAACTATATTGAACTAGGAAAAGTCGTCATTCTATTAAAATATTTAAAGTCTCACAAGACTATTGTTTCCAAAATGTACCCGAAGAATCAGTATTGATTATTAGCATGATTTAAGTGAGTGACAAAGTAGTTTACATACGGAAATAATTGTATGCACGCATCCGTATTTTTTAATTGTTAACGTCAAGTAAAAATGCCGGAATACTCAAAATAACGTCGATAGCATTTGGCCCCATTTCTCCACGCGACGTCACATATATGTATGTATCTAACTCGTCATATAATATGGTATGTGTTCTCACATTTGTAAAGAAGGAAATGAAACCCAAATGACCAGACATTCTATTGTTTCAGCATAATTATGTTACCTGCTAAGGAAGACGAAATTCAAAATAAGGGGCGAAATGAACAATGCGTGATATATATTTAGACAAAGGATTGACTCACGGCAAATGACAATGTGTTAAAAAATAAAGTTGTTTAAGCATACACTACCTTCACGTTCTAATATAGAACAACTACTATTAGAGTACACTTTTTTATATCTACTCAATAAGAAACAATTCAGTATTCTGAGCATTTCGTGTCCTTGTTTTTCTTTAAGGTACATTGTCGAATATTTATTTAAAGATCATCAAATCTCACTTTGAACGTTGCTTTGCAAAACACAATTATGCAATATAAACGATTGTATAATCTAATAATAATTATAATAATCTAGGTTATGCCTTTTAATCGGACATACGTGAAATCAAGTTGACAACATCGAAGTACACAATTTAACATTCAATGTCTTGCTATCAGATGCTGAAGTATAACTAATTATACAGTCCCCATAATACTCGTGAGTAGAACCTGAAACTGATATAACTGTATTACTCGCTCACTAGCGTATCCATGCAATGCGAATGCAAATGGAATATTTTCCTAGACGGTTTTATTATGGCCATAAGGGATTTTAATGTATATTTTGTTAACATATATTTTCTTTGAAAGTTATTTTGCGCTGGAAACATCCAATTTAAGAGTGAACAAAATACTCATGATATTTATAAAAAAACAGAGTAGCAACCCAATTTTGAAACATAAATAAAGAGAAGTGCTTCGCAAAAGGCAATCTGATGTAATATAGCAAACGTAGTTTTTGTCTGATATCGAGTATAAATTGTGTTAACGTTTTTCAAACATTTCTTCACTTTTAAATAAAAAGCCTTACTTACTAAAATCTTGAATTACTAAATATATTGGCAAATTTCAACACGTAATCAACAATAACTAATCTTACACTTACTGTGAAATAAAACGCTCAAGGCACCGATAGACTTATGAAACAAAGAGCGAGTTCAGCGGACTTACTAGTAACTAGAGTCTCAGGGAAAACGTGTGAAGTTTTTGACGTCATATTACCTTTGCTTCCACCAGGTTAAATTTTGCCAGTTCATGTAAATTCTGCATACTTCCTCCGGGTGTATTGAACGTATTAATTTCCTTTTTAACTTACTATTTCTCCAGTTCAACAATGTTATCAACACCTATGGAGCTGCGATAAGATATCGTTTAACTCCCAGTGTTTGGGAAGTACATTAAGCTCTATATTTATTCCCGAGTCATCCTAGTTTCTTTCTCTTTATATTACCCTTTAGGATTGAAATAAGCTTACAGAAGACGGACAGTACATAACATCGCTAATTAGTGATTTTCCACCCGTTAAAGTAGGTTTCACCATATTTCGATGCAACAAGAGAGAGAGAGAGAGAGGTTGTAAAAAATATGGCCCAGTAACATATTTCAAGTCATCCTCTTAAAGTAACTTGTCTTATAACGAAAGTGATTAGGCTTTTATGATACTTCTAGCAAACGCTAATAAGGCAAAACATACAGGAAGAGGATTTGAACCTGTCGATTAGGTTGCAGCTTAATGTATCTGGAGGATCCTGAATGTTTTTTTGTTTTGTTTTTTCATTATGTGCGGGATAAACTATTGATCGGTATCTTTTGCTATCATCCCTAAAATCCGATGCATCTCTCTATATATTAGAAATTTAAGGGAAAGGAGGGGGCAACCACTTGCTGCATTGATTTTGTTTCAGTCTATCAAGTCACCTAATTAAGTATGCATCAATAGGATTTCAGTCGGTAGTTTTACTATTATTGCGTGTGATCTCTATTCAGGAATCATTTAATATTTGTCAATTCAGAACATATTAGTGTAAATTATTAATTTTGTAACGACAATATTTTTAACAGATGTATAAAAAGTACATTGTCTACCATTCCGATGACTCGTTAATGCTTTAATTTCTATCTTTAATTATGTTTAATTCGTTTATATTTAAAATATGTTACGACTGTTTGATTTAACTAGACATGCCGTTTTTTTTTTATTAAGGATTAAACAACGAAAAAAATCTTATTTCTACGATTACCGAAACTGTTAATCACTGTTAATAATTCCTTGCACATCATGTTTTAAAGTGCTGATACGAGTACTAAATCTTGAAAACGAATATTTCTACTCAATCTGTGCTTTTCTGCCGTGGTATAATGTTCGTCGCTCCCAAATGCTTTAAAATCAATCGCATAAAGTGGAATGAATATAATAGTGATAATTATAATGAGATTCTGCCGTTTACAAGGACACATTACAATGCTTCTGTGTGTGTTTTCAAGTACATCTATTTGTTAAGCGCTCACTCATAAAACGCGCGATTTTAAACGTTATTGTATGAATTTTGTTTTGTGGTACTACCAGCTGTCATGACAGCCAAAACAAGTAAATGAACATTTTGCATCATTTTCTTCTCCAGATAAAATAAGACGTTGGTAATGTTTCTTAGACCACCAATGTGCGTGTTTTAACCACGATCAAATCAGTGTTTATTTGTTAAGGATGTTAGGATAACGTATCACAGAATCCATTAGAATTCCTGATAATGAAATCCGATTTCATGCCACGTGGTCCGAGATCGTTGACAAGAGACTTCCGATTGCATGAGTAATTTAAGGCGTTAATGAATGATGCTGTGTGTCGTTATTCAGATGTCATGGGCAACATTTTGTAGGAAATAAAACACATGGTATTCTATGGCAAACCGTAAATCAAAACACGTTGTTTTTTAGTTAATTCATTTGTTTCCAAAATTGCGGAAAGAGAATAATACATACTCTCACAGTGATGTTTGCATCGATTTTAGTTTAAAATTACATCTATTATCTTTATTGATTATATTCATTATTCTATGTGAAGAAAATTTAGGGAGATGTCACTCTAGTTTATTCAAAATTTTACATTGTTTAATTTTTTTAGTATTTTTCGTTTTTAATTACATCATTTGCTTTTAAGGAATATAAAATAAAGCGATTTCCTTACAAACAGTGTTTTCACCAGTTGAATTCCGTAATTTGATCTCAGATGTATTTAAAAGACTTGGCTGCATGTCAGTTCTGTTTTCAATAGGTTACCGATTGAGCATGCAAAAAGCCTTTCAAAGTATCAAGATATTTAAATTATATTCATTCATACACATTGAGCACGTCCAAATCCTTGCACACAGTTTTTGGTTGGGGTAGAGGTTTCAACGTGATATCATATACTCTTGTTTGCCATAAGGCAAAAAAACGCTTCTGTTAATAGTTTGATTGTTTCTGAAATACATGACCAGTAGTACAAACACTGCTGGAGACAGTGAACAGACAGCTCTAAAGAAGCATTTACACTTGAACAACTGGTGATATATCACTGAATGCCTGAGAAAATATTCATGGAAATTTTTAATATGTAAAAAAGAAAAAAGGTCAAGAAGTTGTGTTGGTCCCACTTTATACAAGTAGAACTCCCGGTAAGTGCAATTCATGGTTAGAACAAACTGTTACGGTAAAGATGGAAAATATTTGTTTAAACATACGCAATTCAAGATTAGAACTATATTGACAGGACCGTCTTTATGATAAGTTTTCTTTTACTATTCATGTTAATGTTTGAATCATGTATCTACAATTCATATTTTCCGTTTTACTTTTTATTTGTTAGTAAAACAAATTTAACGTTCCACCACATTGAATAGCTATTTGTGAGATGTTCAATATACAGCCGCATTAAGCAATAATATTTTAGGAAATGTGCGAATCAGATGATAAGAATAACAATATATATGCAAATTCTAAAATTATGTTCTACTGATTGTAGTTGTAGCAGGCTGCATTTGCAGTTTCAAATGACATCCTTTAGAAACAAAGATAAAAAATGGAAAAACAATCAAGTTAGCTTATGCAATTTCTGAGAAGAAATAACAATGTATGAAATTGAAAGAGCAAAAATATATATATATTTGCACGAGCGAACAGGTGAGTATGAATAGGAAATCAGGAAATGAGATGTTTGATTTCAAAAATCTGTGAGTTTACACTCACACACACATTATGGATGTTTAAGAGGGTCGTGTACAACCCGATTATATACACTGACGACAAGTTCTGTATATCTTAAAACATTGGGAAGTGTAATTTTATTTCATTTTCTGGTATTTGAAAAGATACATGCGCTATGTGGCGTCATGTGTTTGTAGTTAAAGTCATTGACTCAATTTTAAAGATACACTGATCATTTTGAGTCTACGTCGCTGTATAGATATTCTTTGCATTCAGGCCTTCTTCCAGAGGAATTATGGTGGATGTTGCTTTATGACGGGTATACTGAAATAACAATAACATCAAATACAATGCGAAGGTATTTGTCGACGGCCCAGGGCGGCAATGTCATACTATCGTGCAAGGAAGCAACGTTTTACTCACGCACCGCTGACGTAATAGTCAAGCAGGTTCCTTCTCAGTCGGTCTCTGAACAATGAACAGATCGGATTACCGGGAACAAGCTATGGGAAACTGCTTTGGACGCTGTGAAATCTGGACCGTGCTAAAGACTATCGGAAGTACATGTTGGTGCTAGACTGGCATAACTGGGCAGGTGCGATTTGAGTATGCCCACTTGTTGTAGCCGTTTTTTTTTGTGTTTTTTTTCGTGGTTAATGCTGAAGCAACATACATTATCTGTCATTTTATGTGTAAAATAATCATGGAATTTAACTATAAGAAACTTTGTCTGTACATGTCTTCAGCACTATCGATAATTTCCAGTGTGTGCGGTATGGAGTGTACGGTATGGGACTGTTAGCTTTTCTGATACGGTATAAGACATTAACAAACCAACAAGGCTTTGTTGTGTCCAATTTTCCTTTCGTCACTGAATGATGCTGAACCAAACAGTATAACATTTCCCAGCTATGAACCTTTCCTTCAACTGCAAGTATCTCGACATATAATTTCCCTTTACGTTAAAGTGTAACCTGTTGTTCACTTGGCTACCATTTTTTTTTTTGAAATGCTAATACTTGTTGATCTTCTAGGTTCAAACAAGAAACTGTTTCTAGATAGCGGTTGGTTTTCGAAAATCCTCCAGGTTTGAATAGACATGGTGACATCTGTGACTAGGGTTTTTATTCTTCTACTATAGGAATGAAATAGCAACCTCATCCAGGTACTTAATTAGAGTTTTTAGAGCTATGTGTGAATCATTTAAACAATCGTAAATAATACACACCGTGCATTTTGTATTTTATAGTTTTATTTCACCTCTTAAATTGCTGACTGTTCGTACAGTACACCTGTATTAATGTTATTTTGTAATAGAAACAGGCATTGGCATATGAGACATTTATCATTAATTGACAACATATCAATAGATTGTATAATTCAAGACATTGATGAATTGACAAGTCAGCAATAAACATTATATATTTATATATACATACGGCCATTTACTGTTATACGTCGTGGATAAAGCTACATAGTTCAAAGCAATTTCATTATTTTGAAAATAACACAATTCTCGACTTTTTATATACAGTTTTGATTTTGCCTCGTCGAATTATTATGTCGTAGGTACGTGGCTTGATGTCTTATTATACTGAAATTGTGTTAGTCGGACTTGGATCTATCCTTTTAAGGGAGATAAACATCACCTGTTTATTTAAATATTGTATGTCGCGACTGGAGACAGTCACGAAAAACCGGTTATTTTTTCTTTTTGCCTTTCTCCGGAGAAAAAGTGTTTTTACCAGTAATTCGTAATGTAAAGATGCTTCACAATCGAATGGAATTTATGTAAATGTTCGGCATTCTATTTATTATTTGTACCGTAGTCTACAGAATATATGTATTTGAAGTTTACCACAATGAAAATGGAACACGATTTACTTAATACAGACTATCCAAGTAATGTCTATCTGAGACCTTTGAAATTCGCTCCGCCTGAGCCTCTCAGAAAATGCATTTTGGAAGTTTTCTTCAGGCATAGTGTTACCACCGGTATAAGGCGCTCACAAATGCGCCCCACGTTTCAAAGCGGTGCCTCGTTAATTATGCCAAAGACACAAAGATAGAAATTAGGGTGATACGGTCGGTATAGTAAATCCTCAATATGATTTTAATTGAGGTAGTCCTGTTATACTGCGGAACGATTGGTTAGGGGCTTAGTAATGTGATGTCGCGTGCAGAGGGGACATGTACAAGTAACACGTCTGTGTTCGGGGACAGGGACTCGAGCCACAATTCCATCTGTGTCAAAGAACATGGCATGCATGATTCGCCTTATGATTCTGCTCCGTTAAGCAATAATGGCCTAAAGTGTATCTCGTTACTTTCTCTTTCTCATATTTATTGCTTCTTTATTGTTAGGCTCAGAAACGCACTGCCAAGTCTCATCACTTGTTACCCGATACATCTAGGGCCTTTGTTTTGGGCGGAAGTTTTTTTACTAACCACTCCGTCTTTCTCAATTTTTAGAAAGTGCGGTATCAAATAGGCACAATTCTTACGCAGACTCCATTCCTTTTGATATTTAGAAAAATTGTACCTTATGCTCCATTGTGCATATCTTTCTCGGTCACTGCTTCTTGAGCCAAGGACGAGCTTCATCAATGGTGCTAAACCTTCCCTATAGATACTCATCGGGCAAAAGTACGACAGCGCAATGTCCCCTTAGTCTTTATTAAAGCTGACTTTCTGATTCGCAGATGCCAAAAAGTATGCGTTTTACGTTTTATGGCCTCTACTTCATGTATTTTAACTTCAAATTAAATGTCGTTGTTTTTTTACACGTTAATTTGGTGTCATTTCCGGTCAGATTAACAGAAAAACTATGTTTCCATTGATGTTCTATACTTGTGGATGCACTGGCAAATGATGAACATATTGGGCTGTTCCCTTTACTTTTCAAACAGCTGTCACACGCATTCTTATTTGGGATGAGGGAGTCCAGCATTTCGTAGAATAGAAAATCATAAACAACATTAATAAACATGTTTAAAAGAATTATACGCGTTAGTTCTTGTAAAAATTGAAAGATGCTTATTCTTTAAACACTGTCCTAATTTCAAAATAATTGATTCCTATTCAGTAAAGTATATTATAGTCCAAATAGAATTTGTAATGGCGTTAATAGAATGTTTGAATCATGATTACAGGAATTCAGAAGTATCTGTTTTAATTTTACTATAAACTCAGTGGGATTGTACTTCTGCGATTTGGATTTTCATATTATTATAGAGTTTAATAATGGTGAAGTCTTTGTAACATGACCAATAAACTTGGCAAATGTATTTCACATTGCACGTAAAAACGAAATTTCGTAAACGCCCAATTCCGAGAAAATCGGTTAAGAATAAAATACGGTATCCCCGAAGCTGGTGCTTGTGTTACCACATGAAACATTCCGCAGTATGGCGTATTCACCAGTTCCAGGTCGCGAACACGCAAGCTCAACCTGTTAAATGAGCGCACGGCAAAGAGTGAATGTGATCAGTCATATGACGGCACACCAAAACCAAATCTAAATCTATGTTTTAAAATTCAATTTATAGGTTCAGTACCCTTCGTTACGCTATAACCTTTGATCGAGAAACCAAACATTGCTTTTACATAAAATCATGGAATGAATGTTGCGATGGCTGACTATGTGTCTGTAGATGGATATTAATTGGCGTAATACACAAATATAATTAAAAAACAAATTAATAGTCAACGACCTTATGTGAACGAACAGCTTTTAGGCAAATCATAAAAATACATAATACAGCTCGTAAAAGAGCGTATTTTTTATCTACTCAGATGTAAGTACCTCATTGCAATTTAAAGTAATTATTTAAAATATTAGGTTTTGTGTTTTATGTAAAATATTAAACAGCTAGTTTAAGCTATGTAATATCCCTTTTTCCTTTGTGGTACGTATGTATCATAAACCTACTAGTTAAGTATTCTCAGCTGGATTGACCCGTCGCAGTGCGTAAAGTAATTCAATTCAAATGTCAGTACAAGTTGTTTATACAAGATGAAAGTTGCAATCAATAAAATTGTTTATGGCAAGATTTATATCTCAACTGTTTTTAATCAAAGTGTAAGTTTGAATTTATAGAGAGCACATCACTTAATTCCAAATAAGTAATCCATTTCAACCAAATATTGATAGTTTTTGGGAGTCAGATAAACAATACTGGCGGAGTTAGAAACTGTTTATGATTTGTCACTGGGGGCCTTTAAATATGTTTACATCTCTCATTTCTGCAACTTTTTGAATACAGTAAATAATTATTTGAGCTTTCTTAGTGGTTTTGAATAAATGAGGAACCATGAGAAAGATGCAGATTCCTTGTGACAAATAATTTAATGCATTTTATTGCAATGGTATTAAGGTAAATGTGTTAACAAATTGAATTATCTTTAAAAATACCAAACCTTTGGAAAACTAAGATGAATGCTTGTTTGACAATATTGAATACTTATGGAAATAACATTATCAATATCGACATTACCATGAAAGAACATGCTTTGATTATACTCAATCAAACCGGATAGACAATCATACACAGGGTCAAGAAAATGCATTTGTATCAGTAAAGCTTATGAATGAGACTTCGTTTGAGCGAATATGATGTACTCCAAAATCTTTATCTTTCATTAATACACCACTGACATAATGCAGTAAATATTACAAATTATTGTCATGTGACCATATCCATGGCCACTGACTAGACAAATCTAATGAACATAATATATGCTCAATACGAAAATATATGGTATCACTTGCATAATTATCCTATCCATTCTTGGGACATAGCTGTCCATGATCGTCAGTTTCATTAATCTTGTTACATTGTCAAATATATGAGTATAACATTTTTCTACGGTACTTTAGTTTCACCAGGTTCTGAAGTACCAGAGCCTTTTATTTATGTTTGTAGCAGGTTATACAAGTTGCTCGATTGCGTTTGGCTATAATATGTTCATTTCTTTAAGTCTAGACTCGAATATTTTCAAATGGTATTTGTAAGGACAGAACATCTCAATGGTTCCAGTATGGACCAATGCTTTGGAAAGATTATAAACATGTTTGAAACGTCTGTAGAGTCTTGGCATTCCGGAGTCAGTTTACTATCCTCACCATTAGTATCGGATATACTTTTTTAGACATTTCTGCAGACAAAGAAGGCCAAGATGAGTAAAGCGCGCGGAGACTTCTTTTGTCTGGAGAAATGCCTCCGACTTAGAAGTCTCCATAAATCGATCTTATGAAACAGATCGATCCATTTTGTACACATTAAAGTAGAAAATGGGTAGGTGTTATATCCATATAAATCGGGGAAAATTTGAATAATCAGAACGTCTTATTTGCTGCAAATTAAGGATGGCGTCTAAAGATATTGTATATGTTCGTAATTTTGAATAAGTTCAGCGACATTTAATACATTTGAAATCGTTTGATATTCATCTTTGATAGCAGGATAGCAGAAATGTATAACCATAATACTAAATAGGCTAAATGATAATCATAGTGTTATATTCATTTTGAAATGCATTAAGACTATCATTATTGCATCCGTAAACTTGATTAGATGTTATGACATGTTATCCCCATATGTTCATCAACACTCATAATACTTGCCAATGGATTGCTTTGTTAGACATATATGCATTTATCTTACTGGTCAAATATACAATTTATGGTGTTTGTAAAGAAAGAAATGAAACCCAAATGACCAGACATTCTGCCTATAACATGGGTAAGGGTTTAACTATAGCTTTAGCATTATTGTTATCTGTTAAAGGAAACAAAACACAAAATAGGGGGCGAACTGAACAATGCGTTATATATATTAAGACAAAGAATTGACACAAGGCAGATGACCATGTCATAAAAAATAAAGTTGTTTAGGCATACACTACCTTCATGTGCTAACAACTACTATTAGAGTACACGTTCGTATATCTACTCACCAAGTCTCACTTTTACCGTTGCAATACAAAACACAATTATGCAATATAACCGATTGTACATTGTAAGCAATCATGTTTATAATTTATGTTATGCATTTAATTTGACAAATGTGATATTAAGTTGACAACATCGAAGTACAAAATGTTTATCATTTCGACTATCTTGCCATAAAATGCTAAAAGAATAACTAAATAAATTGTCCACTTATTACTGGTGAGTAGACAAAGTTTTTAAACTTCACAAATATTAGTGTATACATACATAAATACAGGCGTATATATAACGAAAAGTATTATCATCATCTTTTAGTACACGTTATTACAATTTATATACCTTTTTAGGTCGATAGGTATAGCAAAGGAACTGATGAATTCTCTTAATGGAATCTAAAGATAGTGTCTATGTTAACTTTATATTCCTAACCGATTTGTATAACAATAAACTGTGCTATACACACTCATCCAAGTATAAGGAGTAAAGAAAACAAAACACCGGAGTAAGACAGTAAAGCTATTAACTTTAAGAGATACAAGACAAATGCTATTGTTTGTAGGTTTTAATACAACTTATAATGATTAAGCAAACATTCTCTACACGCAAGTGTCGTTTTGCATCCACAATGACTAAACTATGACCACTTACAATAATAATTTTAAAGGATTGTGGAAAAGAAATAAACGTATCCTTTCCTATGTGTATCATGGAAATGATAATGCTAAATGGCGTTTGTCTACTGGGTATTCTTTTTCGTCGGACATATGATTTTTAAAACCAGCATACAAAATAACAGCGTCGGAAACCCACGAGCTCTCATTCCGTTACATCATTCCTGTAATAGGCAGTCGTTGCTATCCGACGCTGACAAAATAAGTAGGTTTTATATTTCTCTAAGTAAAGTCAAAAGCGATCTATTGTGCCAACTTAGACAATGAGCTGCACTGTTTACTTGAAACCACAGTGCGTTAAACTTGCATTTACATTGAGAAGCTTCCTGTAAGTAGATTAATAAACATTGTAAGACACGTGGATTAGTTGCCTCTGGCCATCATCAATCATCATTCAAACGTCACTTGTCTCTGATGGAAGAGATTAGAAATGTTACTTAAAGCAAGCGGTAATCAGGTAAAAATGCAGAAAGAACATGCTTTGATTATACTCAATCAAACCGGATAGACAATCATACACAGGGTCAAGAAAATGCATTTGTATCAGTAAAGCTTATGAATGAGACTTCGTTTGAGCGAATATGATGTACTCCAAAATCTTTATCTTTCATTAATACACCACTGACATAATGCAGTAAATATTACAAATTATTGTCATGTGACCATATCCATGGCCACTGACTAGACAAATCTAATGAACATAATATATGCTCAATAGAAAAGGATCACTTGCATAATTATCCTATCCATTCTTGGGACATAGCTGTCCATGATCGTCAGTTTCATTAATCTTGTTACATTGTCAAATATATGAGTATAACATTTTTCTACGGTACTTTAGTTTCACCAGGTTCTGAAGTACCAGAGCCTTTTATTTATGTTTGTAGCAGGTTATACAAGTTGCTCGATTGCGTTTGGCTATAATATGTTCATTTCTTTAAGTCTAGACTCGAATATTTTCAAATGGTATTTGTAAGGACAGAACATCTCAATGGTTCCAGTATGGACCAATGCTTTGGAAAGATTATAAATATGTTTGAAACGTCTGTAGAGTCTTGGCATTCCGGAGTCAGTTTACTATCCTCACCATTAGTATCGGATATACTTTTTTAGACATTTCTGCAGACAAAAGAAGGCCAAGATGAGTAAAGCGCGCGGAGACTTCTTTTGTCTGGAGAAATGCCTCCGACTTAGAAGTCTCCATAAATCGATCTTATGAAACAGATCGATCCATTTTGTACACATTAAAGTAGAAAATGGGTAGGTGTTATATCCATATAAATCGGGGATAATTTGAATAATCAGAACGTCTTATTTGCTGCAAATTAAGGATGGCGTCTAAAATATTGTATATGTTCGTAATTTTGAATAAGTTCAGCGACATTTAATACATTTGAATTCGTTTGATATTCATATTTGATAGCAGAAATGTATAACCATAATACTAAATAGGCTAAATGATAATCATAGTGTTATATTCATTTTGAAATGCATTAAGACTATCATTATTGCATCCGTAAACTTGATTAGATGTTATGACATGTTATCCCCATATGTTCATCAACACTCATAATACTTGCCAATCGACATATATGCATTTATCTTACTGGTCAAATATACAATTTATGTTGTTTGTAAAGAAAGAAATGAAACCCAAATTACCAGACATTCTGCCTATAACATGGGTAAGGGTTTAACTATAGCTTTAGCATTATTGTTATCTGTTAAAGGAAACAAAACACAAAATAGGGGGCGAACTGAACAATGCGTTATATATATTAAGACAAAGAATTGACACAAGGCAGATGACCATGTCATAAAAAATAAAGTTGTTTAGGCATACACTACCTTCATGTGCTAACAACTACTATTAGAGTACACGTTCGTATATCTACTCACCAAGTCTCACTTTTACCGTTGCAATACAAAACACAATTATGCAATATAACCGATTGTACATTGTAAGCAATCATGTTTATAATTTATGTTATGCATTTAATTTGACAAATGTGATATTAAGTTGACAACATCGAAGTACAAAATGTTTATCATTTCGACTATCTTGCCATAAAATGCTAAAAGAATAACTAAATAAATTGTCCACTTATTACTGGTGAGTAGACAAAGTTTTTAAACTTCACAAATATTAGTGTATACATAAATAAATACAGGCGTATATATAACGAAAAGTATTATCATCATCTTTTAGTACACGTTATTACAATTTATATACCTTTTTAGGTCGATAGGTATAGCAAAGGAACTGATGTAATTCTGCTTAATGGAATCTAAAGATAGTGTCTATGTTAACTTTATATTCCTAACCGATTTGTATAACAATAAACTGTGCTATACACACTCATCCAAGTATAAGGAGTAAAGAAAACAAAACACCGGAGTAAGACAGTAAAGCTATTAACTTTAAGAGATACAAGACAAATGCTATTGTTTGTAGGTTTTAATACAACTTATAATGATTAAGCAAACATTCTCTACACGCAAGTGTCGTTTTGCATCCACAATGACTAAACTATGACCACTTACAATAATAATTTTATAGGATTGTGGAAAAGAAATAAACGTATCCTTTCCTATGTGTATCATGGAAATGATAATGCTAAATGGCGTTTGTCTACTGGGTATTCTTTTTCGTCGGACATATGATTTTTAAAACCAGCATACAAAATAACAGCGTCGGAAACCCACGAGCTCTCATTCCGTTACATCATTCCTGTAATAGGCAGTCGTTGCTATCCGACGCTGACAAAATAAGTAGGTTTTATATTTCTCTAAGTAAAGTCAAAAGCGATCTATTGTGCCAACTTAGACAATGAGCTGCACTGTTTACTTGAAACCACAGTGCGTTAAACTTGCATTTACATTGAGAAGCTTCCTGTAAGTAGATTAATAAACATTGTAAGACACGTGGATTAGTTGCCTCTGGCCATCATCAATCATCATTCAAACGTCACTTGTCTCTGATGGAAGAGATTAGAAATGTTACTTAAAGCAAGCGGTAATCAGGTAAAAATGCAGAAAGATAAACTAAGCCTGTTTAATAAGGTTGCAGCTTTTAAGAGTTTGCAGAATGCTTAAGAGAATATTAAACTTTTATATAGGACTAGCGACTAAACAACATCTTAGATTAAGTTTTATGCTCGAATCTAGACACATTTTAGTGAAAAGGGGGGGTGACCTGACCAATATCTAATATTTCAGCTAAAACATTCTCCAAGTCACCCTTATGATGAGGATCTCAAAGTCATTAAATAAAGTCGCACTAGTTGCATTCATTAATATAATACAGTCAACTACAAACAAAACAAACAAAACTACTATCCTTTGCAAAGTCATCCTATTCATTTTTAATAGTCATCATATTACTCTAAATGTAAAGAAATTGTTTTATTGATATAAGTGTGTAGGCCAATTCATATTTAAAGTGTTTTACGTTTTATTCAAACTGCTTGTCTTTATTTGTGTGTTGTCTACTGTTATAACAGCATAACAACTGCATACATTACATTTATATTTGTTTCCAGATGAATTTAAATAAGAGGGACGTTGCTTAGACCATTTTCCCTTCCCCATGATCAAATAACGTTTTGTTTTACTGTGTAAGGATAACGTTTTAAACATGATCATATCAAGTTTTGAATTTTAGTTTTGTATTACGCAATTTACTACCAACTATAGTACCCACTTTACAAGCTTCACTTTCTCTACTTTGATTGCTGGCGTTAGGATCTTTGAATTTGGACATTTTTTTCTGAAATTATATCCTATTGTAAGAGTGATTTTAAGAGTCAATGAATGAAGCTAATGGTCACTCATCATATTAATTACCAAGTCATAATGTATAATTATCATATAAAAAAGGTGCGTTTCCTTGTGTTTCACAACAGGAAAGCTGTGGAGATTTAAGATTAAACTTTGACAGAAAAAAGTAGTGTTTTGTATTCGTCATAATTCTAAGTACGTTTACGCAAATATCGTTTTTTAGCTTTAATGTTTAAAAACGTGGAGAGTTTTAGTATCCAGTATTTATTTTAAAAATGAGCCGAATACATCTTTAACACATTTCATTCATCCCGCCATTATAATAAATCCCCTATGGGCATTCAATATCTACATGTAATTTAATTTCACTTGTTGAAAACAGGGTTTTAGTAAGACACGGATCTGTTATACATGTACGGGATATTCCTTTGATAGTGAATCATGATTTAAAACGTACACGTTACTGCCAAAGCAAGGCATTGCTTAATTCATCAAGTAAATCTAATGATATCTGTAATTTAGATGTTAAATTCTAAAATGTGATTAGGTAAAAACGTAAATGAAACAGCGTCTGAATTTCCAATTCTGAAAATTTTCTTTGAATCAGTTATCCTGAGGCTATAAACACATCGCTATTGTACCCATTTATATTCACAATTTCAATTCAGTACCGTCATACGTCATCTTTTCTTTCCCAAACTTCATTTGGTGCTTCATTTAAAACCAAAATTACCATAAACATCCAGTAAATTACATTTAATCTTAACCTTTTATCATAAATAAAACTTTTAATCATGATTAACATTGTTTTACTAGTATGCGAATTTAATTATATATATATGTTTGATTAAATAATGTAAAACCAAATTCAAGTGGTAGAAATGCCTTCGTCACAGTATTTAGTAGCATCAATTATCTAAATCTTCATATTTATGATCGAATTTTGTTAAGAATTCATCAAAACGTCCTCGGACATTGTCTGAGAAAAGGTCGGACAATAAATATTGTAATCTTTCAAATATAACATAACGTAAACACAAGAGCTAATGATAGTATGGACGAACTTTTCATGCCTCTTTTCATCAAGGTCAAGGTCAGCTGCATAATGTCAATAAACTTAAGAAACTGTCCAAATATTGAAGCAATCCAATGAAGCACATAGAAGTTAAAGGTAAATCTGCCCAGACGCCGTTTTTTTTTTAATCAAAAGTAGGTTAAATGTCAATGTCATAAGGTCAACTGCATAATGCAAAGGTCCATCTGACATCTGTCCAACTATTGAAGTAAACCAAAGAAAGGACATTTTTTTTTTTTTTTTTTTTTTTTTTTTGAGGTTCTATATAGAAACCCCGTTTATTTTCCCCGTAATAGAGTACACAGGGTCGGGGCCATCCCCATGTACCCTTACAAATCATGTCAAGTGTTATTATAGAAAGTGTTACAACAACACAAAGCAAATATCATTTTAAATAAATAACAAAATATAAGTACACTATATATGCAATAAAAAAAATGCTATTTTTTTTTCCTTATTGTCCATGAATATCTAAATAATCTTTCAGAAAGTTACATATATTCAAAATTAATTCATCTTTTAATATCATTTCTATGTTGTTCAGAATAGAGTATTTCAATGCAAAATTAATACTACTTATGCTTCGTTTTTGAGTGTCAAACTTAAAATTATTTCTATATTTCCAAATCGCCCATTTAGTTTCATAGAGTACCATATTACATACCTGCACAAGTTTAAAGTTTTTATAAAAACCTAAAAGAATATTTTCAAAAGTTAACTAAGTTCAAATATAAATTTTAAAATCTTTTCAGCGACTAATAATATTGGTTTTAAGAAAACATCCAAAAAATAAATGATATAGTGTTTCTCTTTCTTTTTTGCAAAAATTACATAGTCCGCATGACAGATTCATTAACTGCAATTTGTGTTCCGTAAATACTATATTGTGCAGCATTTTCCATTGAAATTGTTTTGCCTTGACAGAAGACGGAGATATTTTAATATTTAGCCATATGTTCCTCCACGATATATAATTTAATTCTTTTCCAATTTTTTCTTCACATTTAGTTTCAGTTTTTGATTTCTCCAAATTTAAAGTTTCAAACATAGATTTAATTAATCCTATAGACAATTTGCTAAAATGCACTTCTTTATGCTTAGCATTTTTAATAATAATTTTTTCCATTACTTCATTCCATCAAGATAAAGTTTGTTTTTAAATTGTTTAGAAATAGTACTAGATCTTAAATTGTCAACGTATTTCACCGGAATAGCGTGTTTTAACCTACTCCATTCAGCTATCCAATTCCTCTTAATTTCGAGTTTTTGAGAAAATTGATCTGTGTTTTTGAAAGATTTTTTGACTTCATCCCAAATGTCCCTAAGATAAAAAATCTTGCTTTTTGTAAAGGAATGATAAAATACAGGTTTCCCATTATATAATATTTCATGATTTCCAAACAAATTTAAGCTTAGAATATTATCAATGTTGGAATTATTTCGTAAGAAAGGACATTAAAGTCAGAGTTGTTTAAACAAAGAAGGTCACCCTGAGCGGACGCCCGCCGATACCCACCCAGTCATTATCAATTCAAAGGCTTAAAACCCCGTTCAGAAACTTCTATAATCATATGCTTAAATAGCAATTCCTTTAATGAATTCAAATGTATCATTATAACATTCACATTAAAATATATTTTAAGATAACGACCAAATTCTATAAGATGTTTTATCTTTACAAAGTTACAGGAGGTGATAATGTCACATATTATAACCATGTTTGCTTTTCGATTGGATGGATATCAACATTTACGTTGACTCTGTCGTTCTCGTCTATCTGTAGAACAGCACGGATGCAAACTAACATATACTTGGGTTTGGTACTGACCGTTCACGGGAAAGGAGGAGATTACAAATGCTCATATGTTTCATGTATAATTTATAGATACCATAACAGCCATTCTATGATAACATTCTGGGCAATTCTTTTTTCTTTTTATCTTCGAAGTACGGTCCTTGATACAACATTTGAAAAGAGTTCTTTAAGCTCATTGCTTTATCGCCATCGATTCCAATTTTGCTTTAGTCGTATATCAAAAAATTATTCCGAAAGCATCATTTCGAAATGGAAGTTGCCGATTAACAAAATTATATTTGATTCTGCATAATCATTATTTTATTATCTCTTATTATTTATGGCTTTTAAGGATATATTTAAATTTGTTTGTAATTGGTAATTGTTTTGTCTCCAAAAATACGTGTACGTTTCCAATAAATCCGCTCTTCAATTATAAATAAAACAAAGTGGCATTTGTCTATCGGGCATTGTCCTTTCCTAGCTTTATCCTTAGAAAAATGACTTTCTAAAACAAGCATGCCGAATAACTACTTAAAACATCGGTCCCCTTTATTCCTTTAAGTAAATTCAAATACAATTTTAAGTACCACTATTGCTTCTGAAACTGAGAAAATTGTGTATTTGAAGTAAACACTTGCAATGAAAGGCGCCTTTTACTTTAAAACACGGTACATTAACCTTGTATTAACCTCGGAAAGCCGTTGAAAGGAAGTTTACTAAATATTTTAAAACGTACGGATTAGTTGTTACTGAAATACACACTATCTACTGGCTTAAATCAATCTAAGTATAATGGAACTGCTTATGCAGACTTTTAAGAGATTGCCAGAGCATTCGGTTATTCCAGCAATGCGTGTGTTTGTCTTGTTCCAGTAGCTTGTTCTTTTTACTTTATTTACATCTGTAAAAGTGTTTCGGACCAATGATGCTTATTAGTACAGAAATATTCATTTTGACGAGTATCCAACATTTTGTTATCTTTATTAGTTAAAACAATTTAGAGAGCAATATTGTGTAACTAAAATTAGTGAATAAGTATTAACCCATTCTGGGGACGTTTTTGCCGAAGAAGAGGCATATATTCTGGCATCTTCCATTCGGCCGGAGCTAATACTAAGATACAACCTTGTGGAATTTTAAGAACTTAACAAAAATGTGTATACTAATCATGTACATTTTACTCTTTAGACTGATTACACCAAACACCACTGTCGTTGAAGAGTTAAATATATTAAAATATGTTTGTTTGTGGTGTTAAACGTCACACCGACAGTATTTCAATCATTTCATGCCAGTCTGAAGTATCACGTCATAGACATGTGGCATGATAACACATCCAGTCATATTATCCGGATAACCAAGACCTCCCCCCGGTAGGGACTTCGGATTTTTCATGTGAGGAAGCCTTCCAGCTTTCTTGCGGTAGGTCGGTGGTTCTACTCGGGTACCGCTGTGTGCTCGGGGTCTTCCTCCACCTGTAATTAGCCGGACGTCGCTATATGATTGAAATACTATCGCAGCGACGGTAAACCCCAAAACAACAACAACAACCACGACCTCCCGTTCCCGGACATTAAAATGTGTACCCAGCGCCATTTGTCATGTGTATTTACCTTTTACTGGTGTACGAGCAATTGGCTTCGGATAAATTAAGGGAGGTAATAGTTTTAAATCATAGACAATATGTTCATGTATAGGACTGTCATGACCAGGCATATACGAATATACCAAGTAGGTCAGTTTTACTACGATGTTAACGTTTATTGTTACGAGGGAGTTAAATGCAGCGGCAAAAATTAAAAAGAAAAGGTGTACGTGATCGTGCGTGCTTACCAGTGAGCGCTTGATTTCACCTCTTTCCATATATAGGGACAGACGCAAGCCGTATTAGAATCTTTTGAAGTACATCCCCTCCCCTAAAAAACTATCTTTCTTAAAGATGTCTTATGTAGCCCAAGATATATATCTTAGAACAATAAAACCACGTGCATATTCAAACAAAACCAAAATTTTATATGAACCACCATCAATCCATCAATATTTCTAGAACAACAGTTATATAAACAAACACTTCAACACTGAATCATATGCATTACGTATTTTCCATAACTTTGATCTACCAAAATCCATTACCCATCGGTCTCTAAGTCTGAATAATCACCCAGAAGATTTTACAAATGGGCTATCCTTCAGGGCCATCCATTAATGTAAATAATAACAAAGTACAATCGCGCACTGTTAACATGACACAAGAGGGCCAAGATGGCCCTAGATCGCTCACCTGAGAAAAGTATCATTCATTTCCTGTACAAAACAGATTGCTTTAGAATTAAGATGATGAGGTGAAACAATGTTCAGGAATTTTCTGACCCCATCCACAAAAGATATCATCATGACAAACATTCTGCCAAAGTTTGAGGATGATTGGACCAAAAATGTTGCCCTCAGAGTATAAACAAGATTTTTCTAAGATTTGACTTACTGACCTACATTTCTATCCAGCCCCACCCATTTTCAAACTGGTTCAAGATATCATAAAGACAAACATTCTGACCAAGTTTGAGGAAGATTGGATTAAAATTGTGCCTCTAAAACAAATTTTTCTAAGATTTGACCTACTGACCTACTTTTTGATCCAACCTGACCCATTTTCGAAAGGGTTCAAGATATCATCAAGACAAACATTCTGACCAAGTTTGAGGAAGATTGGATCAAAATTGTGGCCTCTAGTGTGTAAACAAGATTTTTCTAAGATTTGACCTACTGACCTACTTTTTGATCCAACCTGACCCATTTTCGAAAGGGTTCAAGATATCATCAAGACAAACATTCTGACCAAGTTTGAGGAAGATTGGATCAAAATTGTGGCCTCTAGTGTGTAAACAAGATTTTTCTAAGATTTGACCTACTGACCTACTTTTTACCAACCTGACCCTTTTGAAAGGGTTCAAGATATCATCAAGACAAACATTCTGATCAAGTTTGAGGAAGATTGGATCAAGATTGTGGCCTCTAGTGTGTAAACAAGATTTTTCTAAGATTTGACCTACTGACCTACTTTTTGATCCGACCTGACCCATTTTCGAAAGGGTTCAAGATATCATCAAGACAAACATTCTGATCAAGTTTGAGGAAGATTGAATCAAAATTGTGGCCTCTAGTGTGTAAACAAAATTTTGGACGAAAGATTTTTCTAAGATTTGACCTACTGACCTACTTTTTGATCCAACCTGACCCATTTTCGAAAGGGTTCAAGATATCATCAAGACAAACATTCTGACCAAGTTTGAGGAAGATTGGATCAAAATTGTGGCCTCTAGTGTGTAAACATCAAATTGTTGACGGACGACGGCCGACGGACAATCAAGTATCCCAAAAGCTCACCCTGAGCTATGCTCAGGTGAGCTAATAAGGCTGAAAAAACGTTAACACAGTATGTCCGATCGCCGTTTTCAAGACAGGGAGGATATCAACCTTTAAACACAAAAATATGCACTGCCACGCGAGTGCCGTTAATCCTTCAATACAAAACAATATAAAAAAATATGCAACCCAAAACCAATGGATATTTGAAACAATTAAACCAAACTTTCTTGGAAGTACAAGCAATCTTATAAAATGTCTTTTTTTAAAGAAAGTAGAAAGTGTTAAGGATTATCTACTGTAATGCTGCGTTTACACTATGTTCCCAGCGGTCACGGCGACCACGTTTCAGGCCACTGTGGAAAAATAAAACGGGGTGGTCGTGAGAGAACGTGGGGGGAACGGGATAGGCAAACGTGACAGGCCGTGATCACCATGGATGCCGGGATTTTTAAACTGTTAAAAAGTTCGCCATGGCAGTCACGGTGCGGATTAGAAACCTAGTAGGCCGTAGCAAAATGGGATGAAAGCAACAAGACGTGACAACGTAATAGGCCGTAGCAAAACTTAGAGGTGGTCCGTAGTGGCACGGGGGAGTATTTCCTATGTAGTCTCGTACAACGATTGTTTTTTCTTACGATGGCATTTTTAAAAACTATGATCTGTGGTACCACGCTTTCTTCATCGAAAAACATTTCGCGGAGCTTTATTTAGATATATTTTCCTTTTTTTTCTACGCATATATATATTACTTAGTGATGTTTATTCTTATGTGTATTTAAGTACGGTTTCATTATGGAAGTCGAAACAGAAGTTAACTATGCAAAAGATTTATGCTGAAAAAAAACAAAAACATTTTCAATAAACGGAAATAAAAAGCACATGTGCCAAGTCGCAAATAATTGGGAGATATTTGAAGCATTGACAACTGCAATTTTACACCTGTAATTGCCTATAAATATGCACATGCATGTTAATGTATCACCTGCCGCGCTAATTATATGCATCGCGGTGCAAAGTTAGGTTGCGGTTTCGAATCTAGCTGGGGAAAGTTTGGAATGGTAGATCTTATTCAGTTAACCTATTAAAGATTAATAAAAAATAATAAAATGTAATAAAAAAAAAAGAATGAAAGTACTAAGCAAAGCAACCAGCAGCAATCTGTAGAAAAGTACTTTTGTTAAGACCTTATAGTTGCGGAGTTTCTCCGCTAATGCAATAACTAATGGTTAGATAACTGCACAATAACGACGGATCATGCAGTTATTCAGATAACCGCACAGTAATGGCGAACTTTCGGGTTGTTAATAATATCTGCACGGTAATGGAGGCATGACTTATATTGTTACTACTCTAATTGATCGTTTTCCCGATACGATTACTTTAAGTGGTCCCTAGATTTCACAAATTCCATCAATTGTTTTAGTAAGGAAACATATAATTAATTAAAATTAAAGTAAAAACTTGTCTGAAAAGCTTTGAACATTTTATGGAAAATGCAACATTTGCTTCTGAATAACAAATACAAATATTCCATTTTATGTTTAGTTAATTTAATATCGGCTTTCTTAAGGCTCTGCATCTAAAGGCGCTTATGGTAAATGAACGAGTTCAAAACATTGGTGTTTCTCTAAAAACAACAACAACAAAACATCCCAGAACAAGATACAAATGTTAATTAACTCATCGAAATGAAAACAATGAAAAGACAAACACGTATATCTATGTTTTTTCCTTCCGATGACTGATTCGGAAGTTGGCTTCAGACGCAAGTCTCAAAATTCAAAGTGCATCTTGTGATGTGGAAAGCTATCCACTTGATGTAATATTTTTTTTTTCTTTTATTTATTTCCAGACATAAAAAACAATACATTAACACATATATATACATACACACAAACATTTTCATATACGTACACACACTCACCTGCACATATACATATGAATAAGTTATCATTTACTATGCTGGGAATTAAATAATATGCTTTCTCTCTCTCTTTCTCTCTCTCTCTCTATCTCGTTTTCTCAACAAAAAAAAAATTCTTGATCTATTAACATATGTTTTCCTATCACGCATTCTCCCTAAAACTATCTATCATATCTTTCTGTATATTTGTTTCAAAAAGAAGTTATGTTTAAGGTTAAAATTTTTTTTCAATTATTTTATTAAATCAATTTTTTTTTTTTTTGGTCATGGCTGATTTTTTTTTTTAATAAATTTTTTTCATTTTAATAATTTTATATTTTATTTGTTAATCGCTATTTTTTCTTCTATTTTGACTCTGTTTTTGAGATATTCCTGAAATATGTTAAATGATGGTTTTATTTGATTAATTTTAGCATAAAATATAAAATATTTCATGACTATTATAAGAGTATTACAAGCATTATAATTCATACTTTTTGTTGTTATTCCTAACAATGCTTCATTTTTCTTTACAACAATATCAATAGATTTTGATTTTATAAAAGTATTTAATGAGTTCCATAGAGGCTGTACAGTATTACATTCCCAGAATAAATGTTCAATCGACTCAATTGATTCATTACAAAAATCACACAGGCTTGAAGATACATATTTGAATTTGAAAAGTAGTTTGTTTGTAGGGATTATTCTCATCAGAAATTTGTATTGGAAGTTTCGTAATGTTGTGTCTATTGTCGACTTGTAAATATTATTATATATCTGTTTCCATGGGAAATTATGAGGATTTAGACAGAGTTCATTTAACCACTTTCTTTCACTTGATGGGGGCTCTTGACTATTTGAAATAATGTTGTAAAGATATTTATTTATTTGTTTAATATTTGAAATTTGTTCTATCAGAGTTGTTTTAGTGAAATTTAGAATTCCTTCATTTTGAAGTTTATTTCTAATATCAGATGTTTTTCAATTTCATATAAATTTATAAGTTGTTCGAAAGTGTATATTGAATTTTTTCTATAGTCATATAAATGTTCGAAATATTGAATTCCTTTTTCATACCACTTTTTGTAAAAAAATGTCACTCCATTGGTTTTAATTAATTTGTTATTCCATATAATTGTTTTACCTATTGGGTTTTTGCAGAAATCTGTTTGGGTATGAATTTTTATCCATGCATGTAAGACATCGGTAAAGGGGTTCTTATCGACAGTGCTACAATGCTCCCTTTGCTCTAAGCCATTGTTCTTAAATACATGTGTTTAGGACAGGCATGATAGAACCTGACTTTACCACGATAATGCGCTAGACCGTCGATTTCGCCAATATATGGTCGTTTTAGCTGTATCGGGCCCAGTACATTAGACACTAGTTTAACGTCAGAAAGTTTAATGATAGCAAGTAAACTCGCGATACGATATGATTTTCCACATGTCATTCAGATCCAATGTCAAAAGCGAAAACTAACAACTTCATAAACAGTCAACGGAAGGCGCCGACTAGTGGGGTCTAAGTTTGGAAATAGTTATTTCTTTGGCAAAGAGAAAAGTTCCCTTCACTGATGTATCATTTTCAATAGGTTTCTTTTTGATACCCAATAATCAATATTCGGGGCCAAGACACGAGAACGAAGTACAGCCTCCCTTCTACATTTTGACCATATGCATTGCACTCGCTTCACTTTTGATCTTGATTAACCCACCCACATACATGTACATTCGTACGCTTGCTCGCATTAATGTTTAGTGTGCAATATTAATCAATCTCAACTCGCGAAAGCCAATTATTAGATTAAAATAAAACAATGGTTTTAGCGTGAAAGCACGAGTAACGCCAACTGATAATTGAATGACATCATACTCAAAACCGACGTCACTCAAGTGACGCCTATACTGTTCATAACATGAGTAGATGAGCATCCCATCTTCATGGCGTCATCTTAAAAAAAAAGTGAAATCCATGCCGTGATGACGTTTTGCTCAGATCTAGTCAAAATTTCTAAAGAAACATGTCAAATGACACACACTACGAGAAGAGACATGTCCGTCCCACTTTCAATTGTTTTAAGTGGCATGAAAACATTTGTATTGGAAAATAGAACACGAAAGACGACCACATGATCAGAAGGTGCGCGTCAATCGGCACAACAATACGGCAAACGTTGAGTAACGCTCTCAAAATTTTTGAAGGTCATAGCTCTATATAAAATCAAGGGACACCTGGGATGGAGACAATTTTGACAACAGGGCCGTGATTTGAAGAGACTTGGTTAAGATCCACTAGTAAACATCTAAAGGCTTTGTGGTTTCTGAGAGGAAGATCTTTTTAGGGTTTACTTACAAAGTTATGTAAAATCATGTGACCCCTAACGCAGGGACAGGGAGTCAATTTTGACACCAGGGCCATGATTTGAAGATGCTTGATTGAGATCAACAAGTAAACATCTCCAGGCTTTTTTTGGTTTCTGAGAAGATGATCGTATGAGGGGTTTCCTAAACAAGTCTATATGTAAAATCATGTGACCCTTAGGGCGGGGCCAATTTTGACGCCAGGGCCATGATTTGAACAAACTTTGTAAAGGTTCACTAAGCCAAGTTCCACACCAAATACCTAAACTCTATGCTTTGTTGTTTCTGATAAGAGATTGTTCCAGTTTTTCATATATATCTTGATCACTGCATTGCTCCTGTTTTCAATCATTTCATGTTTCAAGTCCTTACCTTGTTTATGAGTTTTGCACAGGAAAGGAAAGTAAAATATAAAGGGAGATAATTAAAAAAAAATGAACTAGGTAGAGAGATGGCTCTTTCTTTTTTTAAAAAAAAGGGGAGGGGGGGTTAATGAAGATAATTTAAACAAGGGTGTTTTTGGAAAACGTGTGTCACCTGCTAAAGCGGAAAAAGTGTGATGGGCGGACGGACTGACAGACGACGGAAAAGTGATCCCTATGTGTCAACTCTGTTTACAGCAGGTAACACAAACATGGTCAAGGAATGTTTGTGGTTCTAATAGTTCTTGCTTGTGCACTTCCTAATCTCACCATCTATTTATATATTTACATGTCAATGACGTGTAAGATGTATGAGTTATGCTCCGAAAAAAAAAAAAGAAAAAAAAAGAAATAAAAGGAAGTTAACTTCAAACTGTGTCAGGTAGAGATATGGGCCTTGGTAGTCAATGCACTTCTGGTCCCTTTATATTTATATTCGAAGTTTCCATTTAATACCTTGTATAGGTTGTAAGGTACGACCAATGATAAGTTACAAAGATCTAAATGACATAAAAAAAACCCCTTCTCTTTCCACTATTTTGGACAACAGTCAGTGTTTCGTCTTCAGGAACACTAACAAACCTTTAACAAAATAACAGCGTGACAAAACGGCAATTTGTAACACGCTAAGTAACCTTGATCTAGATGCGTTTTCCTCCTAACATCTAAACATCACTAAATTGCGAAGGCATTGATTAGATACACCCATTACATCCATTAGACCTTACAGTAAACACTAATAAAGTAGATACATGGGATGGAAGTTTTAGACGTTTAAATTAAGTTTCAGCAGGACGGAAAATGATTAAAACCTCTACTTGGTTCGAGTTTTCGTTAACTGAAACACTGACATGTTTCTTAGTTAAGTATCACATCTATAAATTGCTCGTGGCAACAGCCATAAAACCTTTTCTTGTCTTCGCCATTGAATGGCGACCGACATATAGTATTTCACCTTCCCGCGTATGTGTGTGTCTGTGTGCGAAAGAAATAGTTTCCTGGTTATAACCAAGGACAAGACGATGTGACACAATCAATAACCAGCTTTCTAGTTTGAGGGTCAAAGTCACAGCAGTCGTTGGCCTTAATACTGTCTGTAACTTTGTTGTGTATGATTGCGTTCTGAAATTACTTGACACAAAAGAACCCTATGACTAAACGATGTAATGCAACAAGATCCAGTCACTTGCTTTAAGGTAAAGGTTACAGCAGTCGGTTGACCTTAAAAACATGCTGGTTGCAACTGTGTTCTGTATGAATGAACTTGCCACAAACTATCCCTAGGACTAGGCAATGCGTCGCAAGCAAAATCAGGGTTGTTAGTTTCAAGGTCATGGTCACAGCACTCAGTTGACCATAAAGTATGTATATGCAATTGTGTCTTGGCTGTTACTTTATGTGTTTGGTCGTGTTAGAAATAACTTTCAACAATTGTTCTGGAGGTGTTTTTTAATGCCATCGCCATGAAATTGCAAGGAGCATATGATGTGTGTTCGGGCAAATGATTGTTTCTCTGCTGAAACTTAGTTTTGTATAGTTTTGTTTTGAAGTAACTTAGTTCAATGGTTCCTCAGGACAGGCCAATGTGTCGCGAACATGGTCGCTAACTTGAAGGTCAAGTTCACATAATTTGGTTGAGGTCAGGGTCACTGTGCTTATTTGATGATAAAATTATTTTCTTTTTTCATTTCAATTTCTCATCATATTCACTGACAAAAATATCAAAATAATAAAAAAAGACGAGCAGGGAAATCCGTGTCGTATGGGTACATTTCTAGTCTTTATATTTTTACGATGTAATTCACAAGATGTATACCCGTGTAAAGATTAATGTTAATATCTATAAAGAATTTTCATTTTTTTTTTTTTTTTTTTTTTTGGTACGCTAAGGATATAAAGGTAGTTCAACGACTGGTTAGTCCTGTGTCAGAATAATGTTATTGGGCGTAGTATCGTGTCACAAATCTTCGGCGTGATACTGCGTGTGTGGCAGCACATTATCTATCTCAAGTAGACATAGTCTCCAAATTACTGAACAACTGTTGATGGGATGTTAAAACCGACCAAACAACCATCCGATTCAGCTCAATTATTGCATATTCATTAATAATGACGTGTATATGTGCGTAACGTAATATTTTTGAGAGAACTATTGATTGGACTTTTATTTTTTTACAGCTTTTGTACGATGAAAAGGCAACATACCTTCAGGTATAGTTCTAGCTTTTCAAACAATTAGTTATGCGACTCAATATCTACGGGTGACAAGTTCTGGGTAGTACCAGTACCAGTATTCAGAGTTTCCAAAGCAACTCCATTTTGCTAAGTTCCAGGCAAGGGTACCTGCATCTGACACCAATTCTGACGCGGTCATCGGAGGAAAGTGCCTAAGCTTGATTTTGAACCCAAGATCTCCGATCTCAGAGCAGACAATCCACCACTGATCTTTTTGCGTCGGTTTTGAGCCTTATAAAGGTACCATGGTTACAGAATTTTGATTTGCCCCCGCCAACATCCAACATCCTTTGGCATCACTCCAGTTAGTTATCTGTCAAATAATTTGTGTAAATTGAATGACATTCAAAAATGTAGTGGTATTGTAAGTATTTATTCCATTTAGTAAAAGAGAAACGCCCTGGCTAAAAAAAAAAAAAAACATCAATAAATAAAAAGATACAAAAACGGTTAATTTCTGGTTCCTTGTCACTTCACTTCTCCTTCTCGCTTTCTATTTGAAGTTTCAAATCAATACCTTGAATAGGTTCATAAAATACATACAAGACAAAATTTGATAAGAATATAAATAAATAAAAGGAGGCAATTTAGATTTAGGACAGACAGATTTATGGTAGTTGGTCATTGCACTGCTACTTCTCGCCATCTATTTATATTCTAAGTGCCATGTCCATACATTGTATACTTCACGATTTATGCTTCCGCATAAGAATATTGCATGAATCGGAAAGAATGAAAGAGATTTTCAAGGAAACACCTTTAGTTGCTTTTAGGGGGGACAAAAACCTATGCGATTCTTTGGTACCTGGAAAAACAAATCGAGCGATAAAGACAGGAAAAGGAAAGGGTTTATGTAATTCTAACTGCGACATGTGCATCGTCCTATCAACGGATCCGGTTAAAAGTACCAACTCCAAAAAATACTTATACTGTTCCACAAAATATCGACTGCACAGAAAAAAAATGCTGTTTATGCGATCAGATGCAAACAATGTAGTATCGTGGTATATGTTGGAGAGACGGAAAGACAAGCGCGGGAAAGGATGAAAGAACACATCAAAGACGTCCGATTAGGTAAAGCCAAGCCAATAAACACACATTTTTCCCGGACACAGCACTCGATTTCGGACATGAAATTTACAATTTTTAAAAAAATTATATGACGCAACAAAAACAGAAAGACAGGTTCATGAAACTGTATGGATAAAGAAGTGGGTTGTAACGTCAAAGATGCGCAAATCCATACAACATTATTTGACGTCGTTTAATGCACGGGAACGTTTAATGTTGTTTATGTAACGTCATCTTTTGTTTGAATATGGCGACCGGCAGGATGTAGTTTTACAAAAGAGAAGTGTTCGTTTTGATAAAGGCTTTAAAGCCGAAATATTGAAACAGAGTGTTGTTTATAAATATTGTGTTTTAATTCCCTTAGGAATATGTAGTGTTTTATATATCGTCTTTGTTATTTTCATTACTTGTTGAAGATCTAAAAAAGATATCTAGAAGATAGCCAAATCAATTAAAGTGTTTTTATTTTGATTATGTTTGTCAATGATAAAGTAATACTTCCAAAATGATCCAAAGAAATACAACATAAATTGATTCATTGTGATAGTAGTGTGGATGTTTGGGGTTAAAATTAATAACATAGAGGGCATGTGTTTGTTTTGGATGAATACGGAATATATCTCATCGAGAAGTGATTCAATTTCTTTTTTTTTCTTTTTTTTTTTCGCCAAACTACTCTGCCATTCATGAACTGTTGTCATCTCTTTTATGCTTTTCATATGATTTGTGAGATATTAAAAAGAATAAAAAGGGAGTAAACACTCTTAACTTTTCCTGTCGTTTATTTATTTGTATTTATTTTTGGGATCTTAAAAGATACCTTTTTACATTGCATATTTAAAATGAATAACAATGATAAAATACCGATTTAAGTGGTTATTTACGAATCAATATTAAAATAAAATTAATAGCAATAAGGAGCAAGCATTGGGTGTCATGTATATTTAAAAATATGCTTTTCACCAATGTATATGGCTATGTTAGGGAAAATTCACAAGGTTTTGTTCAAGTGTATTTTGCTGTCATGTATAATAATATGTGAACTGAATGTTATTTAACTGTTATGGACACTTATGCCTAAGAACTTATATGTGGACATTCATTACGTGTGCATGTACATATTCGTAATAGACTTAACTGCGAAAATCGAGATTGTTAGTCTGTGATACACAATATTTGGAAGATGAATATCTGTCCAGGCTTCAGGATATTAAGATGTAATTACTTACAAAGGATATATTGAAGTAAGACCATGTAAGTTAAGATTTAAAGAACTAATTACGACTAATAATTCAAGGATACTAAAACAAAGATTTGTTTCAATCGTAAAAGTGAATTAAACCACAATCTAATTTGGTGATTAAATACACACAAGACAAATAATTGCATAAAATATTTTAAAAGTCTAAAAGAATAACCTATTGTACTTTAAATCACTACCTTATTTGTTCTGTTACTTGTATTGAACCAGCCTCTGGCATTTAATAATAAAACATTATCAATCGCAGGAAAATCATTATGTTTAGAATTCATCTAATTTGAAATCAATTAAAGGTTAGCATTCGGTAATTGAATTGACAAGGCCCTTAGGTAAGAACTGTTAGGTAAATTGACCGTCCCGTTAATAGATATGGCCAAATCTAAACACGTATTGTTCTTTTTTTAAATATGGAATTTAACCCGAGCAAAGATAACTATAAATGGGATATTTGACATGTAGGCCACAGCGTAACCTTTGAGAACGCGGCTCAAATAACCGTTTAAAACAAATATATTTTTCACATAACATGGGCAAAGTTCGAAAATACCTAATATATCTTTTAAAGTTAGACTGTAAATGAGCTACTTCAGTGGCTGAAAAAGTGGGACAAACGGTAAAAAAATATTAATGATCCAAAATTAAAAACAGGCATGAAGTAGATATATATGTCAAATATATATAAGTGTATGTTTCAATTTTAAAAAGCAACATTAGTTAATCGTTGTAGCATTGGGAAATCATGCAGACTAGACTAGACTAGTAGTAAAACGTTCAAGTTATGTGAACACTAATAGTGTTTTTGCAAACTACATACATTTAACACATTGACAAAAAAATTCTAAAATATTGAAAGACAAATTGAAAAAAAAAATGAAATCAGATCACAAAGCTGACACTTCTTGTCAATTAATATCGTGCATGCAAAACTGTAAAATTAATTTTAAATATTGTCCATTTATGATAGATATCATGAAACATACACACACACATTTATATATACATTATACATAACACGTGTAATGAGTTACTCTCGTGTTTGTGTGTGGTTGTGTTCGTGCATGCGTGCGTGCGTGTGTGTTCGTGCGTGTGTGTTTGCATGCATGTGCACGTGTTAATAATTTAATTCGCAGTCGCAGTACTAAATACCATCACACAGTTCCAATGACGCCATATCATAATGACTACATGTAAATTTAGTAACATAATAACCGTCGGCAGGCAATGTTATACTGCTACTATATATCACTGACATATATTGTACATCTGTATGAATCTGTAGTACTAATAATTTCAATGATACTATCAATGGCTCATCAACAAACAACGTTACACTTTATTTAACTATAATATATATCACTGACAAATAACGTACGTATATTTGACTTCAGTTTAACGAATTGACATTTAATATATATAGTCTCACAACAAATTCAGCAGCTGTCGTAGAATGTTACGTAAGTGCAATATATCAACAATTAAATATTATTTTACGGCTACTATATATCATTGACCAAAAACTTAAATGCCTTCAGTATAACAGACTGACAATAAATAATAAAAAAATAAAAAAAATTTAATGTTACTGATATGTCACCGACAAATAGCGAATATGATTTCGATTCTACAAATTGGCATATAATTCAGCATAACAAGATGACATTTAAAATGGAAGTTCGACGACCAATGCAACAACAAGTATCATAATTTATGTTGTAAGAATGGGTACAGTATACATTTTAATAGTGTAGGTCCTTCAGCGCAAATACTTTAGTGTGTATTCATGATTCAGGAAATTTAGAAAGCTACTAAATATGAATGATATAATAAGATCAGTTTATGACAGAGTATTATGTGTACAGTACAGAACGCCTTATTAAATTTGCTGATGTTACAAACTTAACACATTTTCTGGGGTAGTTTGTCTGCAGATACTTGAGTCTCTAAGGCAATGTCATAGAAATAAAGGGTTCACGATTAATAATGGCCCCGAACACGCTGGTTCGTATACCATCATAGAATGAACACTCTAAAAGAAAGTGTACCTCATCTTCAACCTGTCCAATGTTGCACAGAACGCAAAGTCTTTGGTCTAACGGTTCACCACTATAACGGCCAGTCTCAACTCTTAATGGCAGTATGCCGTACCGTAGTTAATCACATGGAGCGTTCTTGGCATTTAAGGTCTAACCGGAGGTAATCCTTGCATTTAAAATAAAACTTGAATTGACCTAGATGGTCAAGGTCGAATTTTAGAATTTAAAAGATGTCCAAAATTATATGGTAGTTTGTCGTCCACAGAATATCTGTACCTATAGCATTAGCGTGAATTAAATTGAGCGTAGACTATATTAATTTACTAACATTTCAGCAAGATTATTTGATTAAAAATGTAATGTATGACTTAGCATGGGCGTCTACCGCGTTTCTGAAATTGAACATAACAGTATGGCTGAACAATCAAATAGGAAATGCCATTCTACGGATTCTTCGGTAGCTAGGAGCAGCAGTACTGAATCATTGATACTCTTAATGTAATAAATTAAAACGGATCATCAATTTAGATGACTAAACGAATTGTATTTTTTTCAACGCCTTGTGATACACGCTATGTAGCAAAAACAAAATACTAGATTGTCAAATGATATGCTGCTGTTACGAGTACATACTAGGGCCGTAAACTTGAAAAGGAGTGGCATTAGTGTCGGGTTATCCGTTTCTGACTTTCTAAGAAATGGCTACATGAGAAATTCTAATTACTCTCCGCCTGACACACTTTCCAGGCGCCTACGCTTTCTTTTGGGTATATTGTTTATACACTGGAACAGAGCGCTTTCAACTGCGCGTTTTAAATCGGTGCCCCCTTAAGCATGATTAAAAGAAGCTTGTTCTCCGATGGACATTGGCTAAATATTCCATTTTCAACTACCCATGTGTATTGCGTCTGTCAATGCCCTACAGATGCATGGTCACCCAATGCAGCATTCTGTGATTGTAAAAA
>CM037780.1:71971686-72021686 GCA_021229015.1 Solen grandis | reverse complement strand
ATAGTTATTGAAAACATTGTATATCAGTTGAGTAGATAAACAAAACATAGTTATTGAAAACATTGTATATCATTTGAGTAGATAAACAAAATATAGTTATTGAAAACATTGTATATCAGTTGATAAGATAAACAAAACATAGTTATTGAAAACATTGTATATCAGTTGAGTAGATAAACAAAATATAGTTATTGAAAACATTGTATTGTGTATCAGTTGATAAGATAAACAATACATAGTTATTGAAAACATTGTATATCAATTTAAGCTATAAGTACTATTCTTAGCTCTGTCTAATCCTGACTTAAATTGTTGATCCTAAAACAGACAATGTCCAAATAAGTATCATTTAGTTGTTGTTTTTTTTAAAGACAAATGTATTTCTGCAATACGTTATAGATTAAAGAAGCCTTTTTACAGATAATCGCTAGAAATTAAAAAAAAAATATATAATTTTCTTCTCTCCCTTGTTAATGTTCGTGAAGTCTTTGTTTCCTGAAAATTAAACTCGGCAAATGTAGGTCACATTACACAGAAAAAAAGCTATTTTCTTTAAGTTAAACGCTAATTCTGCGAAATTGGTTAAATATTGAATACGGTATCCTCGAAGCAGGTGCTTGTGGTACCACGTGACACGTTCCGCAACATGATGTCTTCACAAGTTTAGGGTAGCGATTCATAAGTTCAGCCTATGAAGTTGCCGCATCGCGAAATGTGAGTGTGCTCAGCCAAGTGACTGCAAATGAAAATAGAAAATCTAGGTTTTATAATTTTAAATATAGTTTTATGCCGTCTAAGACTGTTTTGTCTGTGATTGGGAAATCACTTTTTTTTACATTCACTGATGGTTGCATTGGGTGACCTTGCGTCTGTAGATAGGTATTGATAGACGTAATACACACGTAGTTAACAATCAAAGTCTTAGTCAATGAACATCTGTGAACGAGCTGCTATAAAGTACAGGAGTATTATTATGGAGCCAATACACATTAATATACAGTTTCGTTAATATGTTAAACGTCCATTCCGGTAACGTAGTAACCCAATTTACATATCGGCCTCTTTACATGTACCAAAGTCTCGGCGATACATGGTCATATTCATTTTTCATAGCATGTGAAAGCGCTTTGCAGCTAATCTGCCTGACAAGTCAATGTCTGGTGTTAAATTATAAATGTATGTTGAACCACTCTTCGTCTACATGAGTGTACATTTGTTTAAGATAAAAGCAAAGTAATATAAGTAAATAGCACATGCATGTTTATTTTGGACATATACTAATTATTTTCTTTTAACGCTTTCTGTTTAGGTGAAATATATGCTTAAGGGCCTGGTGTCGATAATGTATATATTGCATTGTCATTTAAATTGTATAAACACACGCCACTATAATAAATAGATTACCTACTTATTTATATTCCCAATCATAAGTCACCGAGGTTTCTAACCTCAAAACCCATATCCGACATATGCAGGGGTTATATGTAGGGAGGCGATGAGATATCTTCCACTTCATCAAATGTCCGTGCATTCTTCTAATGATTCTGTCATCGTTCGGTTGTTTTCCGACATTTAAGAGTATAATAATGCTTTAACTTATACAGGTTACGTCAGCATTTCAATGTATGAATAGAGTCGTTGCCATTTACCCCGGCATACCATAGTCGTTAAGAGTTTTACCAATATAGCTACCTGGTGATACATGTATCACAATGAGGTAACACTAAATTTATTGCATAAAGATGAAGTCCTCGAGTGTCTGAAACACTGTCGCTGGAACATTAACCATAATAAACAAAGAAACAATTTTTAGTGGATAATCATAGTTTCAACGGCCTTCCATTCAAGTTTTCAAGAGTAATCATTCCTTTTATATGGTGTGCAGTCGTAGAAAACGATTTTGTCTTTTTTTTTTCGGAATGCTAGTATATGCTTTCACAGCTTGATAAATCACGTGATAATACTGTTACAATTTCTGTCTTATTGTCCTAAAGGATTCATCGGAGAAACTTTATTGCTGGAAATAAATCAAGATTTTCAGTAAAAAAAAAAAAACAACAAAACAACACCGTCTACAATGATGAATTGGCATCAAGACAATATATCACTTAGACCTCCTTTTTTCTACAAACCTACAACATACGCTCGTACGTCTGTAAAGATGTGGTTTGTAACATTGATTGTATACAAGGCCATCCAATATTAACTCGTTGGACAGGGCATGGTCGGCCGGAATAATGTCTAAGTTAACGGAATGAATGAGATTAATCTTACATTGTGCCAATTCGAGGAATAGAAAAAGAAATATCTTAATGAATCGTGATTCTATAGTATTTTTGCGTCGTGTGACCCTCACAAATTGTTTGTCTCGATAGAGAGAGAAACGCGTGTTTTAAATGCTCATCTATCTTCGACTACTTTGCATCAAAGGAATATTGAGTTTGCTTTTATTTTATAACGTTTTAATTTTAGTTGTATATTCGAAATCAAGGATCATTATGGACAAAACGTTTTCCAAATTGATTTGTTACATGCAATTGCCCTCTAAAACTTTTAATATTAAAGGAACTAAATTTTGAAAATACCTGAATTTTTGTAAATCAGATGATCGTTTTTTACATTACAATTTCTGTAAGCAAAAATCAATGTAACATTATTTTGTTTTCCCTAATATGTCATCTGTGTGTGGTCATAAAAAATCAAGGGACTGAAATCTCTCTCTTTCTTTCTCTCTCTTCTTTCTCTCTCTTTATCTCTCTCTGGAATGTAGTTGTTTTTTGTACTACGAAGAAATAAAAAAATAAATACAATATACATTACTCATACATTAAAATACTGTTTTGCAAATTTAAGATCAATTTTAATTGTCTATAATAAGAGAAAAAACGAGAGAAAAAATATTGTAAAAGGATTTTTTTTTCTTATTTGGAATTACTTCAACCTGACAACAATATAAAGTAGCCGGACCTTTCTCTTTCTTTTGTTCGTGCCTTATTGCCATTTTACATTATGCCTTGAGAAGTATCTTATGCTATAGCAGTATTGGAAAAATATGTGGGCTACTCGTTAGTCAACATCTTCATTCCAATTGATTGAAAACCTTCAGCAGAGAAGTAAATGAAAATAAAACAGAACCTCACCTTTGCAAATAGAAAATAGTATCTTTGTGACAATGCCTCTAATATAACTAATGTAATAAGTAGTTTTGTTTCGAAGTGATCGTTTTAGTTTGTCTGCCATTTCAAATCTTCAAATTGTAATCTAGTGGAAGATTCAAACCAATTTGAACAAGTATACTTGGGGAAACATTTGAGTTCAAATCGATCCCTAGTGCAAGGAAAATCATGGTAACCACCTTGCTATAAAATATTTGACAAAAAATAGTTTAATTGGTTAATGCGGTGATTAAATTTGGTTGCCTGAATTTATGTTAAGAAAACATTGCTATTTAATTTGCGTGGGCTAGAAAGGCGGATGTGATAAACTACCAACTGAATTATCATTGTATTTTAAATTAGAAACTTTACATAACACATAGAATATTAAGTCAAAATACCCTGAATTTAGTTCTTGAAAAATATCTAAAATAAAATGCAACAAAGGAAAAGATTTATAAATCTTGGAAAAGTTTCTTTTCGGAATAAAATGACAAAAAGAGAGTACATATATGTAAAAATTGCAAGCGTATCACAAACGAAACAAAATATGTAACATTTTGTTAAGAGTCTGGTGCATTAAGAAATAATTGTGTTGTATGAAATAAACACATATCATCAGAAAAAAGGCATCATCTTTTTTGAAACATCAATCATATGCATGTGTATCTATATAATTTCTAGAATAGTTTGTACTCAAAAAAATTCAATTGCCATATATAATAAAAAATATCAAGGTGGTGAAACCGTTGAAAGAGCAGATTTTTTTATGTAATTATGTTGCTTTTTTGTATACCATACATTAAGTAAAGGTAAATTAACTTTTTTATTACAAATTTCAATTTACTTTCGACTTCCATTGTACGAGTATATAAGACATTGAATAATATATACATGTCATAAGAAAATGCGTCTTCGAATACTATAAAACACGTAACTTAGTACGCCCATGTTTCTTAAAAAAAAAGAAGATCTATTGAAGATCTATTAGAATTATTAATGACAATAAATATTGCAGTCATGTCTGTTCTAGCTAAATCACAGTATGGAAGTGACACTGGATATTGGTACTAAGTGAAGTGAGAGAAAAAGTCTATAGCGACTTAACCAAAGGGCAAATTTAATCGAAATAATTACATTTCTAATCTAATAGGTATTCGTCCTTAACAGGGGCCTCCGTGGCCGAGAGGGTAAAATCGCTGACTTTAACGCTCACTCAGACCACACCGCGTGGGTTCGAATACTGGCAGGGTCATTCGGATTTTCATGTAAGGAAGCCTTCCAGCTGGTTTGTTGTAGGTCGGTGGTTCTACCCGGATGCCTCCGTGTACTCGGGGTCTTCCTCCACCTGTAATTAGCTGGACGTCGCTATATGACTGAAATGCTGTCGAAGCGACGGTAAACTTAAATCAAATCAATCTTAACAAACTCCGCAATCAGCTAAACTTAAAATTATCCCGAAAGAGTGCCATAAACGTAACATCGCTCGTAAAACATGACATTTAATACCGGTAAAAAAATATCCGTCAACTTCATAGAAACATTTTAATTTCACCTCAATAACTGCATGTCTGGTTAAGTTTTTGTATGAAATTATCTACTTATTTAAAAACATGTTCTCTTAGCGCTATCAGCGATTTGATTTTAGATGGTCCCTATAAATGCCGTTATATACAAAACCTAAAGGAGTAAAATAAAATCCATTATTTTTACTCATTTATTTCTGGCAAGATATATTTCTTTGTGCAAAATAGAAGAATGCTTTGTATTGAATGATTTCATCGCTAACTGAGATAATTTAGGCACACATTTTGTCCGATATTCTTCCTGTAATGCAATATATTGTCTTTTTTATTTCTATATATCACTTGGTCATTATGCATGCATACTTTTAATTTGTCATATGCAATGTCTGCATGACATGTAAAAGGAGAGGACTCACATTGGCATTTAGCCTGTTTTTCAATCGTATTTTTTCTTGAATTAAATATATATTCAATTAAATGACGTTCGCACCTATTGGTTTTTGTACTGGCTTCGTACTTCGTGGAAGTTATTTCAGCATAATTACAATAGGACTAAATCGAATATCTGCATTTCTTGTAGGTAAAAAGGTAACTGGAATACAAAAAGTGTAAATAATAATGTTGTGTAATCTGTTTAACAACCCATGTTCCCATAGTCAAAAGTAGTTACGAAGTGTAAATACGAAAACGTAAAGTACGTGTATACTTGATTTTGCAGTGTGCCGCAATATAAACCGCTACGAGCGTGACCTACTCCGCAGATGAATCATAAAAAGCTAAAACTGAATTTAAAATAACAGAAAACATAATGACATCTGTCATAATCATTATCAGTGACAATTTTAAGATAAGACGAGTGACATACTCCTTTCTCAATTTTTTTTTCCCATTTACAAAATTACATTAATATGTAAAGATTGGCACGGAGAAACGCATAACACTGTTCAACAATTTAAAGCCGCCCCCTGCTGGTCCGGAATAAAACTATATTCTAGGAGTCCGTTTCACTATATTTCGTACGAACATGTTTGATCTCAGTCGTAAGAAGCTGATCTATTACAGTGAAAACTAATTTCTTATTTACACAATAAAACGTACAGAAATGTGATCCATTGCATTGCACTAAATAATTTTATTTTAAATTTATTAAGAAAAAAGAAAATGATTTCACATTTTTGATATCAATAAATTCACACTTACGAAAGTCATTCATTCGTACGAAATTAAGTTCAACGACTCCAGGTTATTAAAACCCATACATGTGTATCAGAAACATACCCTACATTTTCAGCCAATGGAATCACTGAAGGGGACCTTTATCCATTAAGAATTTCAACTTAATAAGACATCACAAGACATAGTTGCGAGCTTTTAATGGCCCCGTCCACAGGGGCTAGTGTGTAATTTTGGTAGTAATACACAATAACATATGTGGAAACATATTCTTGTGTGTAATAGGGAAAAATCAGCAAAACAAGATAAATATTTTACAACGCGATTTTCAATGCAAATTTTTGATATTTCGACGATAAAATCTAACTTTTGCCACCTTTTAGAACATGCCAACATACATACACATTCACTCGCTATATACATGTGTATATCCCTCTCAAATACACATAGCATAGTAGTTGCAACTTTGAATCATCAGTGTTTTAATCACCTTCACAATTATAACTCCGGCAAATTCAACTGTGAGGTCCTTTGTTGAAATATTCAATAGCTTGCTTAGTGGAGATGTTTGCCTCATTAAAATTATTATTGTGTAAAAAAATCCAGACTGCTGACATCAATTTGTGCCTTCTATTTGATAAGGCGCGATAACACGATATCGAAATAGACACACAAATTCAAAATAATGATACATGCATTACACATGAAGAATGTCACATCATGAACATAGTTTCCAAGTTAACGTATCTGGCAAAAATAAGTTTCTGCTGAAAAGTATTTTATATATATATATATATATATATATATATATATATATATATATATATACTTTAAGCAGAAACTTATTCACTTATTTACTTATTCCTATTGATAACAATCCTAAACCTGTAAAAAACTTATCTGGTAGAAGGAATATTGATCCCCGTTTAATATCTGTAAGTTAACCGTTATCTACCTTTGAGACATAGAATATAGGGCGTATTCGACTGGGTTTTTTGTTGATTAACTTTTTTTCGTAACTTAATTTTTTTCATTCGACTGATTAAGTATCGATATTGTGACGTAAGAGCGTTAAGCACTTACTCGACGAAGAAAATTCTTCGTTATTAATCTCTAAATTATTTTCAAGATTAAAAAATACACATTTGAAAAGAATATACAATAATTAAAACACTCATCGTATATTTTTGCTAAACAGAACTCATTTAGTTCTAAATTTAGCATCCCCCGTTCAAAGAGAACTTGGAAACTTTTTGTGTAGAGATTATTAGATAAAAATAGAATAATGTCACGTGTCCTGAAATGACCAATTTTATCATTTAGCTTGATTAGTCGGGTTCCCTTTAACAGAAAAACTAATAAATTATCGCGATGGACCCGGTGAAAGAAATCCTTATTCAAATCTTTATGTTTTCAACTTCTTTGTAAGAATGGTTATTGATATAAACGACATCGATGCTAATATCTATTCGACTGGGCATTTTTAGCTGAGGAACTTTTTTCTTTGCGCTTCTAGCTCCGCCCACCTTTCGTTCTCAACGGAAAGTCGCATTCGAATAGGCCCATAGTATAAAACATATTGTAGGGAATAAATGCAATTTATAATTCACGTTCAGGCGTGTTTTTGTAAGTCTAGAAGTTAAATAAAAATAATATCTCAAGATTGTCCATTTGTCAATCATTCGTTTGCAGACATTTAAAAATGAAAAAAACAAAAATCGTTCGAAAAGAGCAGTATCTGTCATCCCTTATTCTGGTTACAACTGAAAACATAAAGCGCACTTGAAAAATGGATTGTAACTTTGACACGTCAATCATAGAAGGGATTACAGGTTCCTATTTTGAACGTGGTTGCTTGCAGCGCTGCTCCATGGTAGGCTGGTAGCACATATTTCTGCATCATATATTGTTGATGAAAAATCCAGGATACCACTTTCTCTAACATTCTGATTAGAATGTTCCATGGCAGACGTGAGTAAAATATACAACATCGATATGAAACATCAATTGATTGCCTATAATAAGAAAAGGAAAATAAGATTTCAGAAAAGGTGGATATCGATTCCATTTGTTTAGTTTGATAACAGAGGATATAGGCAAAGTAAAATACATTTGAACTTAGCTGGATTATCTTTGCCCTCGATCTAAATATTACATAAATTTCACTATGTGCATATATTACACTTGTAGTTTTAATTATTTCAATGTACGCGGAGCACTTTAAAAAAAAAGGCAACTGTCCAAAGGGGAAATTACTTTTCCTTGATATATACGTATGTATAGCACGTGCCTGTGTAATCTTCATATCCAGCTGTGTAAGGTTCTCTTGAATCCCACGCACTGTATTGAAATATTTAACGTTTGGAACCGCACTGCCCGAAATAAACGAAATCCACAGGATAATTTAGATAACGTATATTGAAAACTTTGTAGCTTACTTGTCGTTGGTAATCAGAAATTAGGACGGAATTAGACAGAGTTATATTGGCTGATGATGCATGTTCTTACTGAGCAGTTGCTAGACAGAACCTTCTTATACAGAAGCTTGTAAACTATATATCTGATTTTAAAAGGAACGCAAATGCTGCGCAATGTCGTTTTTCTGTTTCGTGTTGAGATGATTAAGAAAAGAAAGAGATTGCTTAAAGAGACTCTGAACAAGGATGGATGGAACTTTGTAGCTTAAAAAAAACGTTTAAACATGTTTAGAGTATCACATGTGCTGTGCTCATCACGATTTAATAAACACTTGTATTTAAACATTTCCTTCAGCAGAATCAGTTTCCATTACATTTCTGTCGGGGTTCATAGAAAACAAGTCCTTTTTGAAGGGATGAAAATTTAATGGTGGTGATGAAATGTAACAAATATCTGAAAACATAAAACGAGAATAAGAAACAACTGTTACAGGTTTATACGAATTTATAATCATAATCATAATGAAATGGTATCAACATGAACATTAAATATAATCATCAATTTATGAAAATAAATGTAGTTTAAACATTAACAATCCTTATTGTTTTGCATGTATTTAACATATAAACACAAACCTCTTTCATGTAAACACATGTAAACACAGACCTCTTTCACGTAACCTCAAAATGAACACACTGCAATTACACATATAGATATGGCTCAGCGAGCACGATAAGAAATATGTTTGAGAAAATACAATAAAAATTACAAACAATAAAAAGATGTATATAGAGTAGTTTCATGTATAACGAATTACATTTAATCATGGTTACCCTGAGAAATATCCAACTCTCAGAAATAATATCTTGGTCTTATAAGAAAACACAGTCTTCCCTGTCTGCGTGCCAAATCTGTCAGAATATACCCGCCAAATATCACGTGATCAACTGGTTAAGATAAATACTACTGTTAGTAGAAGTTAGTATCGTTGTCGTCTTACATTTAGATATTATGAGATAGGGAAGTATAAAAATGAAAACAACAATATATTTGAAACAAATTTTATTTTTATTTAACACCCACGACATTTCGAATGAGCAGACGCATTATAATGTTATAATTTTTTGTACGAAATTTATAAATTTATTCATTACATATATACCTGTTTAATGTTTCATGCTATGTTTGAAATGACAGTTCCAAATCTATCTAATTTTTATAACCTACGAGGGTTGATCAATACGTTAGTAAACATTTGCAGCTGTAATTTAGTCAAAAATATACCAATCGTCCTTATTTGTGTATGATATAATCATCAATGATATTTCTTTAATCATGTATCATTACAGCAAGGTAAATCGTATGGTGTACTAGATACCGGCTGCTATAGCAACCCTTTTCTATTCTCACCTTAGAGCAAAGAGTAGTTATTAAAATGTGTACACAATTTGAAGTCACCGATATAAACAAAAATATATTGGAATGAGGAGCGAATGGAATAAGCGTATGTAAATATTTGATATACATATGTCATTAATGCTTTTGTTTGTTTGTTCATTGGATTTAACGTCCAACCGACAGTAGTTCAGTCATTTGGAGACGATATCTACTTGAGGACAGGTATAGTGCTGCCACACTGCAGTATCACGCCGTAGACATGTGGCATGATACCATACCATATCCATATTATATTATATTATCCTGACACCGGGCCAACCAGTCCTGGAACTACCCTCATATGCTAAACGCCAAACAAAGGAGCTATACCAGTACCATTTTGTACGACTTAGGTATGTCGCGGCCGGGGATCGAACCCACGACCTCTCGATTCTGTTAATGATATGAGTGACACAGAGTACAAGTGATGACGAAAGTTACAGTCAGCCTACTGATCAACACAAGACGTCACAAGTGCTGGCAGTTATATAGGCTATTAATAAATTCAAATTCTTACCATACGACACCTAAGAGACCTAGTTTGACATGAGTTTTTGGACAGTGTTGAAACTGTTGACCTTTGATCTGTGCATGTAAAGGATAAATACCAGGAGGGTGTTGAGGCTTCTATCCATGACTAGTAAAGAATTTAATTTCATTTTTTTTAATTTAATGTAAAAATTGTACAACCAAATTTAAATTTCAGTTGTAATACAGAAATTTTTTTTAAAACAAGTTTTATACTTCTCTGTTAAAAATGTGTTAGTAATTAGATGTGTCCACGAATTTATTGATCAACCCTCGTTTTCAAAATAACATCAACCTTAAGTTTATTAATGCATTTGCTAAATCCAACCGCACAGTAAATATGACACACCCTCGTTGAGAAGTATCTACATAAAGACACGTCAAGACTCATTAATAACAAAGAGTAAATCGACATTTACGTGCATTTTTTATGTACACAACATAGATCATCTCCTAGTATTGTTCCTCTGAAGGACCTCGCACAAGATGTATCGTTACTATTAAAGCTTACGGTTCAGATTAACTCTAGTTTGAATGAGTGTCCTTGATTTACATTTTTTGTCTGGGTGAAAAAAGAATGGAAGCGAGTATGGATTATTTCAACTTATCAGGTTTACCAATTTTGTTATATATCGCACCTACTCCAAATCCTTACAATAATTAATCCATTTCGAGTTGAGCTAAATATTTATGGCCTCCTCCGCATAACATTATTAAAGTCTCGTCCATGTTCATATATGTGTGTGCCATTGTCTGAATTATCAAACACATTTGACTGGCTGAATTTCAATCTACACATTACACGATAGCTGTCTATTTGTATGATTATTTCAATCCATTTTCCACGATATTCATATATACTTTCTACGTATTGGCTGATTTTACCTCAGAAGCTTTTTTTTCTCTTTCTTTGAAAAATTCCACCCTCCATGTTGCGACTTGCAATGTGTGGTGTACACAAAATGTGTGACAGATGAAGGAACTGCGCCAAGAAGCGAGAGACCACATTTGATATAGAACATAGACCAGAATTGTGAGAAGCGAGCGACCACATTTGATTTAGAACATAGACCAGAATTGTGAGAGGCGAGCGACCACATTTGATTTAGAACATAGGCCAGAATTGTAAGCAAGCGACTACATTTGATACAGAACATAATCCAGAATGGTGACTAGCAATCGACTACATTTGATACAGAACATAATCCCGAATTGTTAGAAGCGAGCGACCACATTTGATTTAGAACATAGGCAAGAATTGTTATAAGCAAGCGACTACATTTGATACAGAACATAGACCAGAATTGTGAGAATCGAGCAACCACATTTGATATAGAACATAATCCAGAATTATGAGAAGCGAGCGACCACATTTGATTTAGAACATAGGCCAGAATTGTAATAAGCAAGCGACTACATTTGATACAGAACATAGGCCAGAATTGTGAGAATCTAGCAACCACAAATGATACAGAACATAGGCCAGAATTGTAAAACAAGCGACCACATTTGATAAGAACATAGGCCAGAATTGTGAGAAGCAAGCAACTACATTTGTATAGAACGTAGGCCAAACTTGCTTGAATACTGCTCCCAAATGAGAAAACTGCAATTGGCTAAAGTGTATTGTAATATCAACCCATCCTCAGAATTCAATATCGGACAATCGGCAATTGTTGCTATATGTTTTTTATTATTATTTTTTTTGTATGTATGCCGTTGTCACTTTTGATTTTAATATTCATCAATTGTAAAATTAACTATAAATAATGTTAATAAACGATATACAGTATAAAGTCATCGAATAAAAAAAACACGACGCAAAATCAGAATTTCAAGAGTCGCCCCAGATAAAATAATTTTTAGTAACAGTAACCTTGACCTTATCAACCTGAAAATCAATTCCCAATCTTCCTATTCCCGTGAGGTATATACCTACCAAGTATGAATACTGTTATCTATATTCAAACAAGAGATATTCGACGGAAACGAAATGTTTGATGCCCACCCAACGACGTTCTCCATTCTAATAACTAGGAATTTGGTTGAAAACGTGGTTAAAAACGCATCAAAATAAAGAAATTATATATTGTATATTTTATATATATTATAGAAGATATACTCCTTTCAAAATGACAACCATCTGTATATAGCATATCTAACGTTACAATAAATGACACTGTCCTAAATTTCACATATATTACCACGGTAACTCAATGAATAGACATTAAAATGTCCCCCTAAGAAAACATCAACACAGCAGCATAAGAAAGAAGATAAAATGAATCGAATCAGCCACTCGCAAAAGTCACGATTTTGAGTCTCAAAGCAATATGCAACAGCACAGAGAAGACAAATTAGAACACTAAACATCTTGTTTTATAGTTTCAAATGATTTGAAGTAGGAATCTGTGAATCATAATGAATGTGAAACTACAAATGAACTGGAACAACTAAAATAGGATACACAACTTTTCAATTGCACGTTATAGAAAAGGCGAAAAAAATAAAAAAATAAAAATCGATGGAAAAAAAAATGTCTAATGACGGAAATTTCTGTATACTTAAGGAAGAAGATAAATAATATAAAACCAATCATCAGTTGTCATTCTCTTTTCAAAATATCTCAAGACCACGTAGAAAACAAGGGAACAATGTCCAGGTTCATTAATTTGCATTTAACATACCAGTAATACTCTCACACAATCAAAATTTAGTTTTAATGGTTAACCACAAATAACTAAAAACTGTAATTTATTGAAGATGGATGTTTTTGTATTTACTGATATGAATATATTGACTATCATAGAGCATTTAATATGTAAACAGGGAAGCCGCAAATACATAACTTTTGGATAAATACAGATATTCGAAATAATTTGAAGCTCAAGAAGACATTATATTATCAATCCAAATAAATCGCTAACAAATATAATCATTGAAAAAGGAGGAATACCTTTACTACAACGCATTGACTCAATAGTTTTAGATAAAATTGAACAGTTTGTAGGCGATAGAGAGACGCAACAGGACGAGCAAGGGTTTTCCTAGGCTAGGGCATGTCGTTTACAAAATACAAATGCAAAATAAAAATTCATCTAGACTAAACAAATTATCTTATACATGAAATAATATGACAAAAAATCGTGTTTAAGTTTAGAAAAGGTAAAAGAACAGCTTTCATAATCATCAATGGTTGACTTCTTTAGTGATCATTTTTTCAGCGACATTTTTGCACAGTTTTACAAAAACAAAATACAGTGTTGTTTCTTCCTATCGTTTTATTCTAATGGTGTACCCGTTGCCATTTCCTGATTCACGAACAAGCTTTATGTATTGATTGCTTCACGCTTAGGGTGATATACTTTTACAATCACTTATTCTCTGCACAGCAGATATACTGTATTGTAAGTACTCTATTAATACTTGAAAACTATTCTAAATATAGTAAGGGTACATGGATGTAATTTCTAATAGGAATCGTATGTGTTTTGGATCAAACATCGAGAGCTTTTTTTTCTATTTCCACATCAATGTTTTTCCGCAGTGGGACATAGGCATTAAAGCGGACGTGACTTGATGCACAAAATGTGTTTTGTACCTCCTCCTTATATTGTGATCATAATTTCAGACTATGACATTTATTTTGGAAGGAAGACGCCTTCTATAAAAGCAAACGAAGCCTAGGGAAATACACCTGTTTTCTATATTCCGATGAACATTCACTGATGCTTCAGCTATGGCCACAAAGCTTCTTGGAATTTCTCAGAACAGTGCATTGAATCATCTGTGATGGCTCTCGATGTTAGGGAAAGCTCCGGGGGCCCTTCCGAGATAATTTTCCAAGGTTCCAGCAGCTTCATCGAATTAAACACATGAATTAGGAGAATGCGGGGATTCCACCACCACGATATCGGAAATGTGTCTGGGATGGCTCGTCGAACATTTGTCGAAAATCGAAATATCAACAAAGATCGCCTTAATACCTCAGGGACGAGACGGGGAAGACTTGGAGAAAATATTTCACGGAAAATCCGTGGATAATTTGAAAACAAAAACTTGGTTCAGGTCCAAGGTCATGTTTCACACAAACGTAGGTCTTTTGGTTTCTGACATAACAGATAACGTTTTGTTTCCTTTGAAAGTCTTTATGACGCCTTGGGTGGGGCAATTTTGACCTAAAGGTCATGATTTTAACAAACTTAGAAGAGGTTCACAGCTAGATCATGTTAAACTCCAGGCCTTGTGGTCTCTAACAAAAAAAACAAACAATCCTATACATTTATTAAGTATTATGTAAAATCAAGTGACTCCTACAGCGGAACCAAATTTTGACCATGTTACATACCAATTGTTTTTTACTTCAGTCCTTGTGGTTACTGACTAGCCTATTTTTCTAGTTTTCCCTCATAAGTCTATGTAAAATCAGGTGATCCCTTTGAGGGGTCAAATTTTTAAACCAGGGACATAATTTGAACAAACTCGGTAAAGGTCCACTAGGCAATGTTACACATCAAAGCTCTAGGCCTTGCAGTTTTGCAGAAGATTTTCAAAGTTTACATTTTTAAAATCTCATTTCAGCTCCTGGGACCTTCTTTGTTAACCAATCAATTTTTAAAGAGGGCTTCATAACGACCAGTCCCGTAAAGATTGGTAAACATCCAATCAGAAGTTTAAGAGATGTTTCAAGAAAATTGTTACTGACCAACGCACACACGCACGAATGGACGACGGACACAGCTTACCATGAGCACGTTGTGCTCAGCTGAGCTAAAACTATAACCTGATCTGTAATTGAATTTATGATGTTCGTCTTAAATATAAGAGGTATTGGAGTCGTTTTCACATTGAAGCAGCGTAAGGTGTCGCACCAACGCTAAATGTCGCTTTTGACGTTATATGTCGCAAGGCTGACGCTAGATGTCGCAAAACCCCCTGACGTTATATGTCGCAACATCAACGATATATGTTGCACTCCTTTACAAGCAGAAATTAAAATATCCATTTGATGTTTTCTTTTAAGCGTTTCATACCTGTAAAGTTAAAACATGATTTAAGTGTTTTACGTGGCAATAAATGACTGTTCATTCGTTCATGTTAATGTTTAATGTTTCCCCGGGTTCATCACTTTTGGTCGTCTTATTCAGAGAAGTTGTTGGAGCGATAGCCCCAGAGCAGACAGACCCGCAGAACAACATACTATAGAATCACAGTGCCAGACAATCGTTCATATTCATTTCGAGTTGTTTACCTTTTGAATTAGAAAGAGTGGATTCCCTTCGGTCCTGTCAACAGTTTAAATCACGGAACAGTCTGCATTTCAATTTAAGGTATATCTCGTCAAAAGAAATATACGTAGTATAAAAAAGTGACATATACAAACAATACATTACAAATGAAAACAATTTTTGAATGAAGAATGTCAGTCTTTGTATTCCTAAAACCATTACTTTGGCCACCATACGTAAAAATAAAAATAAAATGAAAAATATACACATGGAGAAATTGATTAGATTTAACAGTCCTTCTTTCTGGTATTAGCATAATGACAAGCATAATTTAGAATGGACACAACTAAAGCGTCAAATAATAGATGCGAATTTTTTGGACTTAAATCGTATATATTTATATTTTTCATTAAAAGATTCATGGCCTTGAGATCTTTTCCAACTATGAACTGATTGTTTAAAACGAAAGTACCTGTGATATTGTCGACCACCTCCAAAGAATGATTGTTATAAAACCATGCTTCAATTACGACAACTTGTCCTCTTTTCCGAAATAACATCACTTTGGTATTTTTAATATTTACTTCTAATTCCCACGTTTGATAATAATCACATAAACGATTGAGACTACATGTGAGTCCTCTACCATATGTATTGTCACAAATGAATGCAAAATTACCAACACCTTCTTAGTTGAAATAAGAATTTTAACTAGGTCTCAATTATTTTGTGGAAATGACTAATCTTTTTGTCGTATTCCATTTTTAGTGAGCGAGCAGCAGAAATGCAAACAAGAAAACTTCAAACCGGCATGACATTTTTGTTTGTGAACGTAACATAGCCTTGTGGGTATTCATTTCTTAGAATTTAATCTACAAAATGGTGTCAATTATTGTGCAAAACTATATATTCCAGCACTACTATTGTTGTTGTTGTTGTTTCCATGAAAAAAGAAATGTTTTTTGTAGATATGGAATAATTCTAACCTCAAACTGATAAACATGCAATAATACTCGTGAAATCTTAAAATTAAATCACTTTTTGGTGAAATATACTCAATATCAACTTAAAACAAAAACATCCAATATATCTAAAACCGGCAGTGTTAAGACTGGGCCTTTACAATCCTACTCGGTTCATCCCAGTAAACCCCGACTCACTGTTCCGGGAAACTACGGAAGCTTAAATTAAGTCATTGATACTACAAAAAGTGCTTATAAAGGAGTGCGACATTTACCGGCGATGTTTTGACCTATACCAGCAGTGCGCTTTTTTGCGACATTATGGCGTTCCGGATGCGACAAATAGCGTCGGGAAGTTATGCGATATTTAGCGGTGGTTTTGTCATTAAGCGTCAGCCTTGTGACATTTAACGTCATGTGCGACATTTAACGTTGGTACGACATTTTACGTTGCTACACACAAACTTCAGCCAATGTTTTAAAATAGTAAAATCATTGTTATGAAAAAGATTATTGCGGCTTTATCATTTCAAAATTTTAGCAAGGATGCTTATAATTGTAGGTATATGTTACTTTCATCTGGTTGATTATAGGTTTGGTTTGAGAGTAAGATTGTTCGGAGAATGGAGAATTTTAATTAAGTAAGATTTAAGATTATTCGTGTATACGCCCACTGGACTTTAGATACAATTCATTTATTCATTTATCCTTCCCAAGGGAATAAACTCTTTAAATGAAACGTGGCTCTTTACATAACAATCAGTTCAAAGCTGATTGCGAAAGGAGTACCCGAATGTGGTACTTCCTTACGTCTTTGAATTAGACTGACTCTACATCTTTGAAGATGATAAGGCTTTCAAAACGAACTGAAATTCAAACCAGCCTTGAAAATGAATATTTATGCATAATGAGGAAACCATACGGAGCGCGTTATTGCTTCAAGTTAATCTATCGCCCAATTCGTGGCGATGCAATAATATTTTCAGGGTTTCTTTTACGAATGCAGGGGAAGACCTTGACTCCACTCATTCACAAGATTTTGTAATATCCTCCTTCTGTTAATCCACGGGGTCACGATGATGCAACGAAATTATGTATATCTACTAAGGTCGAAAAAAGATGTATATAGACCTAAAAGCAGAGAGTAGCTGATTAGTTGTTGCTGCAAGATGTTTAAGTTTCGTGTAACTGCCTCGTAGTTGAGCTAGCTTTTGTTGCGACATGGTTAATTGCTACTCCCAACTTTCAACAACGTCGGATAAGGTCAGCCACTGGATGGGTAACTTTTGGTGGCACATGGCAGAAGCGGTACAACGATTCTCTGATGGGGAAAGATAACCAAGAGTCTCTGCGGGGCCACGGGTTTGAGACTGACCCACTTTATAAAAAGGAAAGTACCTGAAGTGTAGTCCCTACTACTACATATATATATAACGTACACTTTTTTTTTGGGGGGGGGGGGGGGGGGGGGGGGGGGGGTTTAAATTCACTAGAGCTCTACGGATATTTTCATAAAACATTTTAAAATATATAATATTTTTTTTTTGTGAATTTAATTCATATAATTTTCATTCAAATTAAGTCGACAGTATTTGTATTGTATTTATTTCCATATATTTTTTAATTGTAAATATTATGCACCGAATTTGTTTTTGACAGGTAAAGTAACAAAAACATAAAGCATACCAGTATATAAAGTATAAAGTTATCTGAAAATATACTGGAGTCATTTGCATTAAATTTGGCTCCAACTTCTAAAATTTGGCTCTATTTTTCTCATTTGGCGAATGTGTTGGCGCAAACATTTTTACAGGCAGTGTGAGCCCTGGTAGTGATTTGGTCAAATTTATTTGCTAACATCTGGTTACCAATGTAATATGCTTGGCTTAACTTAGTAAAAATAAAGTATCTAACTATATACAATCTTTGGGACTACTTTGTTATTTGATGAAATAAAACAAAACGTTCAATATCTGACTTCAAATATAAAATTAAATCTATACGGTAATGAAACCTATTGCTGAACACTAAATCAAAATATATGTATAAACAGTAAGGACGAACCTGACATCTGTTTGAAAACCTAAACTTTATGTGTCCAGTTAAGCTTTATATGATTGAATATACCAAACTTAACCTTGGCTAGAGCAATGTTAAAACCCGGACAGTAGCCGTACTATGTTCAGTTACCGCTCAGCAACCCTTTTGGAACCCTACTTGCTCAGCTATATTCAACACCAATCCAGCAATTATTGAAAACCCTGTGAATCAACACCTGTAGTTGACCACAGCAAACCGAGGCGATGACTTGTATCTGCTGAACCTTTACAACGAATAGCTCAGCTCTCATAAACAGTCTTATGCTGGAATTCTCTTTGGCCAAACTTATGGCAAATCTAAAGCGATGTCTACTTCTTCTGTAGCCGTGTCGCAGCTTCCCTAGGTTGTTGATACTATACAATGACAATTAATTGAGCTCAATGTAGCTTTCAAGAGTATAACGGGTAAGCATGCATAACTCTCGAATATTGGAAAAACATGAGATACCCAGCCGACATATATGCAGTTAACCATCCCAAAGATATTATCAAAATCTCTCTCCAGGAACACAACACTGAAATGTCGTTCCTACCTATTGGTACTGCAATATGTGGACTTGCAGACAGTAAATGATTAGACATAACAGACCTCCCTTGCAGATAAATTTGACTCCAACTTAGTTTAGGAAGTAACAATTATCTCCGAATTATGAATACTTGCAAGACAACGGACATTTTTACCAGTACGGGGAACAAAAGTGCTCAATTGACGGAGTAGTTTATTATTTGAAATACCTATTAAGTATTTCCTCTTTTTTGTAAAACATACACTTTAAAACTTCTTGCCTAAATATAATTTCACAATTGATTATCTCAATAATACGTAAATAAATTTGATCAATTACTTTTTAAGAATTCCCGAGATATCTATAAATAATATATCAAAATATTAAATAAAGGGAGATATTTTTTGTTACAACCAATCTAAAAATAATACCCATTCCTATACTCATGATTAATTATATTAGAAAAAAAATCGCATGATTTCTAAATCAATGTCACACATGCAATTCCTGATTAGCTCCACATACTTTTGTTATTATTATTATTATTGATGTCAAAATTAAATTGAAATTTGTTAATAACTGAAACAGAAGAGAACATGTTTAAATGCTGAAATAAAAAAACGAGTCAATCGCTTTTAATTCTGAGATATCAATAGCAGAGCAGTTGTATTGCCCTATAAATATATTTATGTTTGACTTTTTGTGGTTTTAAAGGCGCATCAATTCACTTTGTAAGCGTGATTTCTGGATTATTTTTTTTTATAAAATAAGGTCGCGAGTTCGAATCAAGTTTTGGGACATCTTCCCTTTCTTTGAAAAAATAAATAATTAAAGGAAAGAAAATATACGTAAATAAAAAAAGAATAAAAATGGTAAGTTTGTATATCTATATTGGCACAATGCAGTAATGAAGTTTTACATTTGTAAATTTGGGCTCTATTTATTGAGAAAAAAACAACACACACAAAAAAAACAAAAAACAACAACAACAACACACACACCCACAAAAAACAACAACAACTAAACAAACAAACAAACATTATTGTGCTATATTTTACTAGAGTTTAATATGTTCATTGACATGTCGTTTCTAGTGCGTTTGTTGTTTTATATGTGCTTCCTCTTAATTTGAATATATATGTTTATGTAAATCTTACTTATAGACTTTAGGGAATAAAGAAAATAGAAAGATAAAGTCGGGGACATATTTTGTGTAAATCATTTCCGTTTTTACGACCTTGATAAAGCAGTCAAGTTAATCACGTGGGGTTTATTTGAATCACTTTATTTGATTCTCGCTTACAAATTTTTTTTAGAATATACAAAATGAATGCGACACATTTACATAATTATTATTTGTAGCAGGAGTAAATTGTTTGAATTAAATAATTTCGATATCGCCTTTTGCCAAATCAAGTATAAAATAAAACTTATGTTGCTCTCCTGTGTTCAATAACATGCCTCTTATATTAATATTTTCTGAATTAGCTTATACATATTTGTAATAACCTATGCTACTTCTATCTACTATCCACTGGTAAATCTGTATATATTGATTTGCCATCACCTCAAGGACCTCGTAGGGAGAATAATCTTTTGACTGCAGATTAGTTCCAGTTTATTAGGGAGCCCTGAAGAATTGTCTTAAATTAAAACGACTGGATAAAACTTCAAGAGCGCCTATTGGGAAATCTGTCAAGGGCAGATGTATATGACATTTATATGGTGGCATATTTCTGCCAGCCACTTATCCACTAAGCTATGTCGAAACTTTTCTAAAAAATTGCCACATAATCAGTTAGTATCTGGCAAGTTGAAAATGTTCGTGTTATCCTCTTAGGTATCTTAAAAGGAAAAAAACTGCCTGTTAGTGCCCACTACTGCCAGCTATATAACCACCTAAGATAACTGGATATCGCGCTTTTATTCAAGTTAGTCAGTTAAATTATGTTGATAACAAGATTTTTTTCACATATTTGGAAAAACATGCTATCGAGTTAACATAAGTGAATATTTGATTGGCAGTAGTGGGCGCTAACAGACAGTATTGTTCTTTTAAGATACCTAAGTGGATAACTTGAAGAAAAAATCTACTTGCCAGATAATAATACTGAATATGTGACAATTTTTTTTCAGAAAAGTTTCGACATAGCTAAGTGGATAAGTGGCTGGCAGAAATATGCCACCATACATTTATGAATCTCAACGTCTTGATAACGCACAATTATAGCTCTAATGTATATATCTCCAAACTTCATCTCGTTCGATTGAACGTCACCATAACCGAGCAGGTATAGAGTAGTCGCTGTAATGGGTGTGGGTCAACATTTCATGACTGGGTGGCATGATAATAATAGGCTACACCATAACCATTACCAAAGACAGGTTTAATCAATGTGTTTTATTCAAGTAAATCCAGATCTGAAGAGACACGGACATTAAGCCATAGACTTCAGATCCAGTATCTTTTGGTATATGATAAACATGGTCTATATCATTTTTGATTATAGTTCAGTTACTTGTGCTTTACTTTTAAAGAAGATCCAACTGAAGTCTCTGTTTATACTTCTTAACTTAAATTATTTAAGCTGCTAGATCACAGATGAATTTGAATTTAACTATAAGTGTGTGTTACGTCTATCAATACCCATCTACAACGTATGATCAACCAATTCCACCATCCGTGGTTGTAAAACAAAAAATAAGTGGTTTCCTCACCACAGTCAACTGCGTTAAGAACGGTATTGAAACTTTATTTAGAATTGTAAAACTTATACTTAGATTTTATATTTCTTTTTGCCGTAACATTACTGAGCATATTCCCCATTCTTTCACTTCACATGCTAAACTTACAAATTCGTTACCCGGAACTGGTGAAGATGCTTGTTTTGCAGAATTTGTTTGTCAGGAAACAAAGTCTTTACAAGCATTAACAAGGAAGATAATTGGAATACACACACACACACACTTTTTTTTTTATCCCAAATGCATCAAATAGAAATATCGACTTCATTATACCTACGGCGTGAATTATTATCTTTTGAACATTGCTGCAAATACATCGTTGGGCTCAATAAAACACACTTAAAACAGCACTAAAGATTTATACGAGATATTTAAAGGATAGACTGTAATTACTTAACATTAGCTAATAGTTGCTAATTCTATCGATCATCTGTGAACAAGTTGCTTTAAGTCATTATACATTATTACGATAACAATTGACAATTGATTGATTTTTTCTATACAATTAAATGCATGAAAGTCCATATCATGATGGACTTTGTTAAATAATGTTTATGTTATACAAATTGTGAGCAATATTTTGTAAACATAGAGGATAATTGTTTGTTTTGGTGTAAGATCGATAAATAATTTCATTGAGTGAACATAAAAAGTGATATTTTCACGATTGGCGAAGCCACGAGTGAAAATGCACCTCTTTATGTTCACGAATGAATTTAAACATCGATCTTTCACCAAAACAAACATTTTTTTTTTCTTTTTATTAAATACTTTAAAGGCCAAATATTAGCTGTGTTATTCACAAAAGACGTCAAAATTGGCGGAATTGCCTTGCGTGCGTGACGCTATTTATGACGTCATTTAGTGCATAAAACCCATCACAATTGTCGCTCCGATCAGTTTATAATGTAGGGTTGGGTTCAAGCTTCTGATAATTTCACTGTTTTCTTGATAATTTCACTGTTCAAAACAGTACAATTATCAGGATAAAATCCACTGATATTTCCCCATAATCCACCGAAAAGCAATAAATAAATAGCGTTTATCTATACATTCATACGCTGTTTTTAAGTACTAAGCTAATATGAGGAAATAAATATTTGTGTAGTGGTGCTAAATGCAATGGCAGCCTACATCCATACAGGCAACATGATTAAACATGCGATCATTGTACAGGAAACCATATGTACGCGCATTCCTAAAACATGCCCCTTTATCAGAAATTGATGGATTACCGAACAGTAGTTTAGGATAAGTCACATTGCGTTCGTTTTTGCTGAATAAATCAGTATTTTAACAGTGGTTAAATGAACACATTGCCATCTCAGGCCTTTGTAATATAACCAGGAGTAACAAACTGTAACAAATAAATTGAAAGGAAGCGCCTAGGGCCAGCATTCCATGTCCTCATGCCTGTCGTCCGTAACCGAATTCGAACCCGGAGACTCGATTCCATCCATCCGATTATTATGTCCGTATTGTATTATGTTTTTCTCACAACCGCCCAATCATTTTGAGGACCAACATGATGATTTATTTCGGGTTGTTCCAAGTTTTTTTCAATCAGTTGAATGGCTTTATCCAGTATTACACCATACAATTTCTGTTGCAATTATTTTGTTAAAAGGATATATTTTGCACGAAAATCAATGACAAAAATATCCTTACTGAGATATATATGTTGCACAAGAGGGGGGGGGGGGATACGTTCAATACAATCAATTACTTTAATGAAAGCTTTATGTTGCGAGAAATTGGCGGTAAGTTTATTTTGAGGATTATAGAGTGTTTATCACAATCACACACACACACACATACACACACACACACACACATATATATATATATATATATATATATATATGTATATTGTACTGACACATTTTGGCTTTCAACGTGCATACATATGCATACGAGAAATTTGACATCATAGGGTCTTAAATATGTAGATCTAAAAAGGAAAGCCAACTGGTTTTAGAATTCAAATTATCTTTTCAGGGAAATTACACGTATATGTCGAATAACAATTATTTTGTTCAATTATTGTGTATGCATACTACACCTTTAAATTGTTTTTCAGCACTGTGTACTAAATCGTTGCTTTATTAAAATGAAGGTACATTAAAAGCGAGATATCGTGAATTAAAGAAACATAGATGATGCTACGTTAAGTCTGCGGATTTTTACACAGACGATAAATCATATCTTGGTGGATCCATGCAATCTTTGAAAATAAAAAATCTAGTTTCGATGTATGATATTGGTAGATATGGTAGATTAAATACTGTGACATCCCTATTGTATTGCTCGCCAATATCTGTAATGGTGAAAATTGGTCATCTTGCATATGGGGTTATGTCGTTTACCTGTTCTCTAGAATGTAATGTTCAGTCTAAGTATTGATTGCAGCGACATTCTATTATTGCTCAGTAGTTTTTTTTTTGGTAAATTTCGTTAGTACAGTCCTCGGATGACTGTAATAAAACTGTATGTGGTTCCACTGTACATTTTTATATATTGCTTACATGAGACAAATATTTTCGGCTTGAATGTGATCAGATTCCACGCCACGACATGTTGCATGCATGACTACTGCGTGATGCAGTCGTTACAAATGTAAACAGTAACCCCAGATCTATTCGAATACTTTCAACACTTCTTCTTGGCGCTTTATCATTGATTCTTTAACGATTCCAGTGGTGTCGCACCAAAGGATCCACACAATTTAAATGTCTCAATTGCTTAAATTGTCCATCGAGTTCAGAATGGTAGATTCCAAATTTTATCTTCTCGTAAGATTTGACGGAAATATGTTAGCATAAAAATTCAAACTATGTATACTTTAGAAAAAGTATGTAGGGTAAAACTGAGTGTCGCTTATTAGATCCTTAGAAAGTAGCATGCCATGATCATAGACGTGGCGTTGGATTATTGCCCATGCGTTTTACTTTTGTTATAGACCTACAGGACTTATCGGCCGACTATCAGATTAATGTGTCTGTCAGAGTGTAGTATATAGCATCTATTTAACTGATACTAAGGCATAACACCATGTGTCCGTCTAAATATAAACACTTGTCGTTCTGATGTTGAACTCATTAAATCATAAATATTATGTGAAGCTTAAAACGAAAACTCGTTTATCTGAGTAGTTCTAGTCTGAAATATGAAGAATCAAGTAAAAATTAAAATCACTTGTGTGCTCGAGTTGATTAGTTTTTTCTGAAAGGAAGTTATCAGAATGCTACAGCAAGTTCAATGAACATTCGAACATCGAAACCGAATACATATTGTTATGTAGAGAATATTCAACATGCTTCAGCCAAAGCAGATTTAACAGCAAAATAAAGTTAAAGTTAAATGACTCAATAAAGCAGTAAATACCATCGAATACAAGAATCTTCAAATTAGACTTATGATTTGCATTCAAAGAACGATTTGACTTTGTAGTATACTTATAAGACGAGATGAGAAGAAAATGTATATGTTTGCATTCAATATGAAAAGAAGTACTTATTGCTTAAGGGACCCCTACCCCCCTCTCTCTCTTTCAGTTTATGCCATTCATTTTTTAATTGTGCCTAGACACACGCAGTCGATGAGAGGCAGTAAACTGTAGTTATATACAATATGTACATCATCATTAAAAGACAAGAGATTGAAAATACGTTTAAATTGGTATGTAAGTAGTATTATAGTTATTCGGGCTTTGTTCTTTTTTTCTGCCATAATTTGTCTTTTAATGAAAACAAACAAAAGCAGAACGTTTCCAAATAATACAATGTTTACATAGCAAAATTAAATCCCAATCTAGCCAAATTCGCATCTTTACAGATGAGATATGTCAGGCCAGAAAAAGGAAACAAAAAACAACAGTTCAACTAGCAGCACTTCCTACACTCCTGTGCAATAATTCTTTGCCCGAGGATCCAAGTTATGGCAATTTGTGTGTCATGTTAAACAAGCGGCCATCATTTCCATATTTATCATCATAATCCCAACACAAAACAAGAGAGCCATGATGGCCCTGAATCGTTCACCTGATTATAACTTAGCAACACATGTTCGATTTTTCATATTGACCTTCTTTTTGACCCCACATGACCCACTTTGGAGCTTGTCCAAGATTTTATGGAAACAGACATTCCGACCAAGTTCCATGAAGATATGGCCAAAAATTTGGTCAATAGTGTGTTAAAAATGTTTTTCTAAGATTTGATCTCATGACCTACTTTTTAACCCCACATGACCTAATTCGAACTTGTCCAAGATTTTATGGAAACAAACATTCTGACAAGTTTCATAAAGATTGGGCCAAAATTCTGGCTTTGTTCTTTTTCTTCTGAATACTTTATATTTTAATGAAAACAAATAAAAACAGAACGTTTCCAAATAATACAATGTTAACATAGCAAAATTAAGTCTCAATCTAGGCAAATTCGCATCTTTACAGATGAGATATGTCAGACAAGAAAAAGGAAATAAAAATTTACAGTTCAACTAGCAGCACGTTCTACACTCCTGTGCAATAATTCTTTGTCCGAGTATCCAAGTTATGGCAATATGTGTATGATGTTAAACCAGCGGCCATCATTTCCATATTTATCACCATTATCCAACACAAAATAATTGTCATAATAATGATGATGATGATGATGATGATGAAAAAACATCCAAAATGTGTCAACCGGTGATCTAAAATAATTATAAATCACACTGTTCAATATTAATCGGTGAGACGAAAAAGAAACCGGAAATGTTTGCTGGTTTATTTCATTTGTTTGCATGTTATCACATTCAAGCTATGATGTGTATTTCAAAGTTTTGTTATACCTATTTCCTTTTAGATAAAGTATAAGACTCCTTATTAACGTTCTTAAATGTAATATATTACTTTACGTTAAGAAAAGCCTTGAAAACGATGTTACGCCACATCACAGCTCTCTGATTTAAGACATGTTGAGGAATTTTAAAGATTTTTAATTATGAATCATTTTCTTTTTCAAACAAAATGATTTTGACTGCAAGATTGAAACCTTGAAAATTACGCATGCAAATGTTGATTTAGATACATAAATAAATAATAATTTTTCAATTTTGCAACATAGCAATCTCATTGATCAATTGTTACAGCAACGTTTGTGTGTCTGTTTTGAGGGGTTTTTTTTCCGTTTGCTTTCAAAAGAAAAGTATTTCCTCCTAATGTTTTGGTATGTACAATGGTATTAGCACAGTTTAGGCCCTGGCACAATGAAAATTGTTGTTAAAGATGCATATATAAATACAATTACTGAATTTCTAGTTCAAAAGTTACGACAGATAAACTTTATTGCAAAATTTAAGCGGTTCCAAACTAATGGCAACATCATATTGTCTATATAGATGATTGACATACGGGTAATATACCATTGTTAACCTAATAGGTTATCTATATCAAAACATGCGATTTTTTTCAGTAATGGCATCCTACTCTGAAATGATTTTTCAGTAATCAGAATGAGTAAAATTAAATTTCGAGTGATTCATTTCATATCATGAATCAATCTATATTATCGAATATTGTAATGGTAAACGCTATTTGATATGATGTCTTTAGCCCTCAATTTTAGCATATCTGTATGATAAGAGAGTGCAAGTACTTTTTTACGCACGGATCTTCCAGTATCTGGTGGCCAATCATAACGTGAAAACTAGATACACTGGAATGTTCCGGTGAATAATATATTGAAATTTGTTTTATAAAGCATCTGATGGCAATAAGTCTTGTTTAGTACTACCTCTTTATAACAGATACATGGGTAGATTTCTATGGTATTTAGAACAATTATTTCGTTTTAATGAATGTAATTGTGCGTTTGGCATTTTAATAAGCAAATCAATTTAGTGTTCAAAATATAAATGCTAGAATCTGATATCTTTATTCATTATTCAATGAACGAATAGCTAAGGTCACAAACTTGAAGTAATCCATGAAACAATGTGGCTTTTATGGTCTTACAAATTGGTTATGTTTTTTATTGTTGTCTGAAGTATACAGGTTTATTCACTTAAAATATAATATTTAATTCTTTTTTATCGCATTTTAAAATGCTCTGAACCTTTGGTACTGTCTTTTAGAATGCCAATATATTAAAAACCAGTGTTGATCGCCCGCGTTCTGAAATATTTCAAGATATATTAGTGCCTCTTAGCTCATAAATATATATGATAACCTTTACTACCTCTCGCTACAACCCACTGCTTTATTTGTGTGATATTTTGATAAATTAGAATCCCGAGTACCATGTAAAGAGAATAATTTTGTGTCTCGCCAGACTCTCGTTTCAAATTAATTCCAGTGTGAGTGAAGGTCCTGAATAATTTGCTTTAGATAAAACAACTGGATAAGAATGAGCGTTAGACAAATACCTCGATGACTGATTTCCAACATGTATTCCAGCTGTATTGATATCACCCAAACCTGAACTCAACCGCTTGAATTAGGATTTTCTTTCAGCAGGATCCTTTGCAAGATGGTAATGCATTATGATTAATTTGATAAATTTGGAAGTATTATTTATTCATCTGTGTAATTTTATAAAGAACGATAGATAATCTGAAATGATTGTTATTAAAGGAAATTATTTTTTACTGTTGATTTAAATAAATTCTATACTTGCTTACCATATTTCAATATTAATTAGAGACATTAACGGAAGAAAGTTTTAAGATCAGCACTTGGATATGCTGATGTTATTTCTTTTTACAGAAGGCATTTGTGTCGATAGACGGTAATGAATTTGGTATGTTGTTTATGCTGTCCACACGAAGACAGACAGACAGGACAAAACAATATGACCCCGATCTATCGATTTTTTAAAATATGACAGTATGTGAAGTCCGTACATACAAACGTGAGAAACGGCTTGATTTCTAATTATCCTTTAGTTAGAAGAATAACTAAATGAAAACATTTCATGATATATGTGATGTGTGGGCAATTTAAAGGTTTTATTGGGTTGTTGATTGTTCACAATTTATATTTTTATTTAATTTAATGGATCCAGGAAGCCGACAATCAACTATGCAGAATTTATTTCTTTGGCTCTAGCATTATACATAGCAACGAAGAAATTTAATTAAAATAACATTAACAGAGATCCTACAAGGTTAAATATTTACCATACGTTAAATACAATCAGCCATTTTCCGTTGTTACCTATTTTCAAGCTAAATGGTTCAGAAACACGTCTTGAAAAGAAATTAAGCTATGTGTCCGATATGTTTGAACAAACGGGCTATGTTTTAAGTGATTTGATACTTTAGATATAAGGAGAAATAACTTTAAAAACAAAGACAATTGTCGTAGCTAAATAATTGTCAATTGTAACGTGTAAAGTTGGAAACGTAAGCAAAAATGTTCATAAATTCCTAGATTATAGGAGGTTTTGTGAAGACTATATAACAAAACAGATTTAATTTACAAATTAAAATAAAAAGCTTATCTTCCAACAACTTCAATTAAATATTATACACCTTTTCAATTTAAAGTAAAGACAACTCATAACCAAGCGAAACCGAAAGATCATAAATCGCGTATATCCGATTATTGTTTCCAAATGCGCACAATTAACGGCACAACTTCTCCGCAGTAGTTACCTGAAGGCTAACTGTCACGGGTTGCATCCACACAGGATTATAATCTTTTAATATTACAGCGGCTCAAGTTTTACAAGATTTACACACAGGAGCATGCCTAAAGCTGTCTAATGCAGTCATAAATTACATCAGCTACATACATAACTTATTTCATTAAAGAAATATATTTCAAATATACTTATATTTTACAATTGACAACTGTTTAGCTATGCCAATATCTTTCTTAAAGAAATGTCTTTTTGAAGAGACAGCATCTGAAGAGACAGTACATGTAATTGGATACAAGGAAGTCCGGGTGCGATTTCATAACTCATTTTGCGAATAAAACTCTTAGTTCTTTTACGTGCCAGGTGTACAGCACCGATACACGGGAGGTAAGTTCCTGGGTAGAAACAGTACTGAGTACACCGAGTTCACATAGCAATCCCATTTTGCCGAGTGCCAGGCACGGGTGCATCCCGATCTCCGGAACGCAAAGCGGACACTTTTATCACTGTCCTATTGCGCCTGTTAATGGGCGAAATATGCCAACGGTGTGTTACCTTTAAATTCCAAAGGCGTATCAGACCATGAGAATAGATATAACACGGTATGTCTTCTATGTATAGACCTAATTACAAAACTTATCAGCTGACTATGAGATTAATTTGTCTGACTGTCACAGGTGGTATCTTGCTTATTATAAACGCAGTGTTAATATGGCACAACATTAATCAGTCTAAATAAACTTTGCAACCAAATTACTGAAACAAAACGACTGTATGTGTCCCTACAGCGAGTAAACAATCAATCTATTAGAGACACATATGAAAATATATGCATTAAAATAAGATATGGCACGAATTCAGAATAAAATTAAATTTGATTTTGTATTTGTTTACAAAACCTTGAATTTTTGGATCTATTTAATTATACTAATGACGCAGTGCTAACTGAATAATATTTAAGCAATGAATCATTCTTTGTGTTTGAATAGTATTAGGAAAATATATAATTATCTCCACCTCGAAACATCTAATATATACTGAAGAAATATCACAGATAAGGCGGAATGTCACTTTGATATATCATACATAGACAGGTCTACAACATCCAGGATCTTCTGTGCAGCGTTGAACTTGCCCTTAAAATCCAGAAATTTAATTACGCTAAGCTCTGATTAAAATATCTCATATCTGACATGAAAGGGGCGATATCAACATGATTCAGCAAGCCAGACTGTCTAATATGAGACAGGCAAAATGGAATAAGGAAGTAACGGGTGAATCGATCGAGTTTTCGTCGTGTTAGCTGGCAAACGTTTTGTTTGGTTCATTGAGCATTATTTCTACTGTTAGTCTCGGAGCAACAAACATGCTAAATGTGAATTAAAAGGGAAAATTGTGTGAGGTGAATTATATATTAGATCTGCTCATTTGAATATTTAAACCCATCTGCCCAGCGTTATCGACGTAATCGAAAGTTGCATGCATTTTCTTGCACTGGTAACTGATATTAGTAAAGTTTACTGCGAAAAAAAATTAGCCCTCTCGAAAAAATGCATCGTCTAAATTTCATAGGTTGTAGACAAACAAAAACTTTCTGGTTGTGGCACGTTTCAAGTCTCTGGAATAAGAGAATTGTAAATTTCATTGAATAAAGTATGTCTCATTGTGCGTTTGAGCAAAAGGTAAAATACATGAAAACAATGTAATAACAGATACATTCTTTTTCTAAATTATTTTAATGATTCTTATCAACTTTAACTAATGGGAATTAAACAAACACTTGATTGAACTATTGCTGACTAAGTTTATTACGGCGGCGCATGTCATCTACGGGTAGAATGTCATATTTGAGGCAAACCCATGGTAATCCACAGCCGTGACTGGGACAGGCAACATGCTTTAGTAAACAACAGTCCTAGTGAAGAGGAAATCGGCACAGTGGGCTGTCGGTGTGCTGGCCAACAACGAAACAATCATATTCCTAACAAAATCTGTTCTAAAAAAAACAAAAAAAAACAGTTATTTTCAAATACACATGTAGACATATTTTTTTTTTTTAATAGAAATGAAGGTCAGCTTGCTTCTATATGTTTGTAATGGGGAAATTATGGTAAGAATCGGATTTTCATTTTGAGAATAAAAACTGAAATTTCAGATGATTAAATTAGATATTAGATATAAGGCGTAGAAACATTTAAAAGTGTCACCGATTACGAGTGATGAAATAACCTAATGCAGACTTCGCAGTTATGAAAAGAAAGATAATTAAACTGAATGAAAATAGATTCTTTGAATATCAGATTATTTTATAAGTTGATTTCATTTTAATATTACAATTGTGTTCATGTATATAAATATTACTACAATTATTTAAATATAATTATATTTTAAAGGTATATTCCAAATCTATATTGACACACAAATTTGAAACATTGAATACAATTTATGCAGATTCAAATCTTAAAATGGTTTAAATGTTGTTGTTTTTTTTCTTGTTTTTTGTTGTTGTTGTTTTTTTCTTTATAGACCCACAGACATTACAGGTCGTTAAAGCTAGTCATTATGTATGGCCTTTATTTTGAATTTCGCAGTGAAGTACTTTACTTTTTAATAATATAAATTTAATTAAAGAAAATCAATTACTGCCTAAATAAAGGCCAAAAATGTAACGCCTGGAAGAGATCTTGGAAATAATTAATCTTGAATTTTAATAGCTAAATAGCTAGCAAGGAGATTTCCTTGAAAAGGGCCCGAAAGATGGGAGAACTACATGGATATCCGGGTACACACTGTTTGTCCCTCCTTGGATGCTACAATCCAAGAAGACTCATAAAGTGTGTTGTTTGGACCAATCGTGTACTCGAACAGAACGAGAGGTCTAGGGGAGGCTTATATTATAGACAGAAAATAGGTTTGTGGAAAGAAGAGAGAAGAAATGGCGCTATCCAGGACGATGTGTGCACCCTTCTATAAGAAACGAGCCGATGAGAATAGAAAAAAAATCCGGTACAAAATAAAGGAGAATTTTGCATTTTGGTATTTAAATTAAGATAGCAAATGCATTTTGAAAAATATGTTTATATGTTTCCGCAGTATCTGTAGTATTAATTTTTTGGTATTTGAGACTGTAATATTACGTGAAATAAACCGAATTCTCAATGTACGAGGTACCACCAAAGATGTAATTCAGCTTTACCCCAGCATACCTATGGGACCGTGTGACACCCCCCCCCCCCCCCACCGAATTTCAATACGATTCACAAAACATTAATATAATTTTACCATATTATTATTTTTTTAAAATTTTTTATATAGTTTAAAATATATCCATATAATCATTATTCAATAAGATATCATCATAAACATATGCGACATATACATACAAATATATAATTATCGTATGGGTGATTCAATTAACAATGATATTCAAATGATAACATTAGGATACATTTCTAAATTATATTTTTTTGACCTGATTCAATGGCGATTCCATGCAAAGAACCAAATCTTTATTAGGTCGGGTGATGGACTGTTTTCAATCGTCTAACGTTTTTACCCTTCATAGTTTTGTAATGCTATATGCAGGTGGCAAAAAGGGGGAAAGAGTAATTTTACGTTGGTAATCATGCAGCCTGCATTATATTGACAAAATAGTGGAGCGGGGGTTATTATGTTGCCTGCATTATATTGACAAAATAGGGGAGGGGGCGGTGTAATTATGCAGCCTGCATTATATTGACAAAATAGGGGAGGGGAGGGGAATTATGCAGCCTGCATTATATTGACAAAATAGTGGAGGGGGGTTTATATGTTGCCTGCATTATATTGACAAAATAGGGGAGGGGGCGGTGTAATTATGCAGCCTCATTATATTACAAAACTAGGGGAGGGGGCTTAGCAATTATGCAGCCTGCATTATATTGACAAAATAGGGGAGGGGGTAATTATGCAGCCTGCATTATATTGAAAAAAAATGGTGGAAAATGGTAATCTCATGCGCCTGCATTATTTGACAAAATAGGTGGAGGGGGGGGTAATTATGTCAGCCTGCATTATATTGACAATATAAGGGAGGGCGGGAATATGCAGCTGCATTATTGACAAAAAATGGGGGGTAAGGTATTTTTTAAATTGATATATAAGTAGTATTATAGTTAATCGGGCTTTGTTCTTTTTTTTCTGCCATATTCTATCTTTTAATGAAAACAAACAAAAGCAGAACGCTTCCAAATAAAACAATGTTTACATAGCAAAATTAAATCCCAATCTAGCCAAATTCGCATCTTGAAAGATGTGATATGTCAGACCAGAAAAAAAGAAACAAAAAACAACAGTTCAACTAGCAGCACTTCCTACACTCCTGTGCAATAATTCTTTGCCCGAGATTCCAAGTTATGGCAATTTGTGTGTCATGTTAAACAAGCGGCCATCATTTCCATATTTATCATCATTATCCCAACACAAAACAAGAGGGCCATGATGGCCCTGATTCGCTCACCTGATTTTAAATAAGCAACATATGTCGGATTTTTCATATTGACCTTCTTTTTGCCCCCTTATGAACCTCTTTGGAGGTTGTCCAAGATTTCATGGAAACAGACATTCCGACTAAGTTTCATAAAGATTGGGCCAAAAATGTGTGGTTTTTCCAAATTCGAACTTGTCCAAGATTTAATGGAAAAGAACATTCTGTCCAAGATTCATGAAGATTGGGCTAAAAATGTGGCCTCTAGAGTGTTAACAAAGTTTTTCTGAGATTTGACCTCATGACCTACTTTTTGACCCCACATGACCCACTTTGGAGCTTGTCCAAAATTTTATAGAAATAAACATTCTGACCAAGTTTCAGAAAGATTGTGCCAAAATGTGGTCTCTAGGGTGTTAACAAAGTTTTTCTAAGATTTGACCTTATGACCTACTTTTTGACCCCACATGACTCACTTTGGAGTTTGTTCAAGATTTTATAGAAACAAACATTCTGACCAAGTTTCAGAAATTGCAAAATGTGGTTCTAGGTGTTAACAGTTTTTAAGATTTGACCTCATGACCTACTTTTTGACTCCACATGACCCAAATTCGAATTATCCAAGATTTAATGGAAACAAACATTCTCACTAAGTTTCATGAATATATGACCAAAATGTGGTCTCTAGGGTGTTAACATGGTTTGAGTAAGATTTGACCTCATGACCTACTTTTTGACCCCACATGACCCAAAGTCGAACTTGTCCAAGATTCTATGGACACAAAAATTCTGACCAAGTTTCATGACGATTGGCCTAAAAATATGGCCTCTAGAGTGTTAACAAGGCAAATTGTTGACGTCGCACGACGCATGACGGACGACGGACAAAGGGCGATCACAAAAGCTTACCTTGAGCACGCTGTGCTCAGGTGAGCTAATAAAAGTCAAAATAATGATGATGATGATGATGATGAAAAACATTCAAAATATGTCGATCGGGGATCTTAAATAATTATAAATCACAATATTTAACGATAATCGAAAGCGGAAATATTGCCTGGTTTATTTCATGTTAACACATTCAAGCTATGACGTGTATTTCAAAGTTGTGTTATACCTATTTCCTTTTAGATAAAGTATAAGACTCCTTGTTACCTTTCTTAGATGTACATGATATATATTACTCTACGTTAAGGAAAGACTTGAAAACGATGTTACTCTACATCACAGCTCTCTGAATCAATAAATGTTAAGGAATTCTAAAGATTTATATCATTTTCTGTTTCAAAAAAAAAAAAAAAATGATTTCGACTGCAAGATTGAAACATTGAAAATTAGGAATTGAATATGAATATTTAGATATATAAATAAATATTTTTTTTTCAATTTTGCAACATAGCAATCTTATTGACCAATTGTTTCAGCAAAGTTTGTGTGTTTGTGTTCAGGTTTTTTCCGTTTGCTTTCAAAGAAAAGTATTTCCTCCTAATGATTTGGTATTTACAATGGTATCATAAAGTTCAGGCCCTGACACAATGAAAATTGTTGTTAAAAGTATATATATAACAACAATTACTAATTTTTTATCTCAAAAGTTACAATAGATAAACTTCATTGCAAAGTTTAAGCCATTCCAAACTAATGGTTACATCATATTTTCTACATAGATAATTGACATACGGGTAATATACCATTGTTACCCTAATAGGTTATCTATTTTAAAAAATGCGATTTTTTTATTTCAATAATGGCATCCCACTCTGAAGTGATTGTACAGTAACCAGAATGAGTAAGATTAAATATTGAGTGATTCATTTCATATCATGAATCAATCTATATTATCAAATATTATAATGGTGAACGCTATTTGATATGATGTCCTTGCCCTCAATTTTAGCATGTCTGTATAGATAAGAGAGCGCAAGTACTTTTTTTAAATACGCACGGATCTTCCAGTATCTGATGGATAATCATAAAATGAAAACTAGATACACTGGAATGTTCCGGTGTATAATATATTGAAATTTGTTTTATAATGCATGTCATGGTAGTAATTTAGTACTACAGTACCTCTTTATAACAGATACATGGGTAGTTTTATATGGTATTTAATACAATTATTTCGTTTTGATGAATGCAATTGTGCGTTCAGCATTTTAATAAGAAATCCATTTAGTGTATTCAAAATGTAAATGCTATAATCTGATATTTTTAATTCATTATTCAATGAATCAAACTTGAAGAAATCCGTGATACAATGTCGCTTTTATGGTCTTACAAATATGATTATGATTTTTTATTGCTGTCTGAAGTTTACAGGTAAATTGACTTGAAATATAATATTTAATTATTTTTATCGCATTTCATCATGCTCTGAACCTATGGTATTGTCTTTTCGCAATGCCAATATATTAAAACCCAGTGTTGATCGCCCGCGTTCTGAAATATATTTAGATATATAAGTGCCTCCTAGCTCATAAATATATATGATAACCTTTACTACCTCTCGCTACAACCCACTGGTTTATTTGTGTAATATTTTGATAAATTAGCATCCCGAGCACCACGTAAACAAATACTTTTGTGTCTCGCCAGACTCTCGTTTCAGACTAATTCCAGTGCGAGTGAAGGTCCTGAATAATTTGCTTTAGATAAAACAACTGGATAAAAATGAGCGTTAAAAAATACTTCGATGACTCATTTCCAACATATATTTCCGCTGTATTGATATCACCCAAACCTGAACTCATCCGCTTGAAATAGGATTTTTTTTCAGCAGGATACTTTGCAAGATGGTAATACATTATGATTAAGTTTGATAAAAATTTGGAAATGTATTCTGTATAATTTTATAAAGAGTGATAGATGATCTGAAATGATTATTATTACAGGAAATATTTTTTTACTGTAACTTTAAATAAATTCTCTACTTGCTTTCCATATTTCAATATTAAAAACTTAGAGACATTAACGGAAGAAAGTTATAAGATCAACACTTGGATATGATGAAGTATATTTGTTTTTACAGAAGTCATTTCTGTCGATAGACGGTAATGAATTTGGTATGTTGTTTATGCTGTCCACACGCAGACAGACAGACAGACAGGACAAAAACAATATGACCCCGATCTATTGATTTCTTTTAAAATGTGACAGCATATGAGGTCCAAACATATACACGAGAGAAACGGCTGGATTTCTAACTAATCCCTTATTTAGAAGAATAACTGAATGAAAACATTTCATGAAATATGTGATGTGTGGACAATTTAAAGATTTTAATGCATGAATAACGTTGCAAGTTCACAATTTAGATTTATTATTTAATTTAATGGATCCAGAAAGGCGACAATGAACTATGCAGAATTTATTTCTTTGGCTCTAGCATTATACATAGCAACGAGGAAATTCAATTAAAATAACATTAACAGAGATCTTTCAAGGTTAAATATTTATCATACGTTAATACAATCAGCCATTTTCCGTTGTTACTTATTTTCAAGCTAAATGTTTCAGTAACACGTCTCTAAAACATTTAGCTATGTGCCCGATATGTTTGAACAAACGGGCTGTTTTAAGTGATTTGATACTTTAGAAATAAGAGTAAATAACATTAAAAACATATTTGTCGTAGCTAAATAATTGTCAATTGTCTATTGTAAAAAGTACAGAGATTAAAACTATTGTAAAGTTGGAAACGCTAGCAAAAATGTTCATAAATTCCTAGATTATGGGAGGTTTTGTGAAGACTATATAACAAAACAGATTTAATTTACAAACTAAAATAAAAAAGCTAATATACCAACTACAATTAAATATCAACCACTTTTTAATTTTAAAGTAAAGACAACTCATATGTAATCAAGCGAAACTGAAAGATAATAAATCGCGTATATCCAATTATTGTTTCCAAATGCGCACAATTAACCGCACAACTTCTCCGCAGTAGTAAGGGTCCACTTTAAAAAAACAAGGGGAATTTTTGGCATAAAAAATATATACGCCTGCTTCTTATTTAGTTGTTTTGAATGATATTGCCAAAGCAACATTCAAAAATTGATATGGAAGTGTTAAAGTTTCATTACTGTGTTTCCTTTCATGTTTGAACTCAAAAAGAAATCTGTTTTATAAAGCTTAAATATATATACAACCTGAAATTCCCATTTTAAATCGGAATATCCTAAATATCAAAAAAATAAATTATACAAGCCAATGAATGACATTGTTTTTACTATGGCTTCATTTGCATACCAACATTTTATTGTTTAAGAAATAGATCAATATGAATTTTATACAGCTACGTCGAAGAAAAAAACCCACTGATAACTAGCTTTATCTTATCCATAATGTATAGAAATGTATATTTATATTCAGAAACATTATTTCGTTTCATATTATGGCTTTTGTGTTATCTACTGAAATTTACTGAATTTTAAGTAACATGAATCAGCTTCATATACGGCAACATGAGAGCAAAGCGTGGTAAAATGAAAACAAGAGGGCCATGATGGCCCTGGATTGCTCACCTGGTATCATTAGGCTATGTAAAATCAAGTGACCCCTGGGACAGAGCCAATTTTGACCCCAGGGTCATGATTTGAACAAAGTTGGTAAGAATCGACTAGACAATGCTACACACTACCACACTCTACTTGGTAGAGGTCTATTAGCCCATGTTACATACAAATATATAAACTCCAGACCTTGAAGATTTTTCTAGTTTTTTTTCCAATATAAGTCTATTTAAAATCAAGTGATCCCTCGAGCGGGGCCAATTTTGACCCCAGCGTCATGATTTGAACAAACTTGGTAAGAATCGACTAGACAATGCTACACACCAAATATCTAAACTCTATGCTTTGTGGTGTCTGAGAAGAAGATTTCTCAAGTTTTTTTCCTATTAGCCTATGTTAAATCAAGTGACCCCTGGGGCGGGGCCAATTTTGACCCAAGAGTCATAATTTGAACAATCTTGGTAAAGAGACATAAGATCATGCTACATATTAAAAATCAAAAGGCTAGGCCTTGTGGTTTCAGAGAAGAAGATTTTCAAGTTTTTTTCTATATTAGCCTATGTAAAATCAGGTGACCCATTGGTTGGGCCAAATTTGATCCCAGGGCCATGATTTGAACAAACTTGGTTGTGATCTACTAGACAATGCTGAACTCCAAATATCTTAACCCCAGGCCTTGTGGTTTCTGAGAAGAAGATTTTTCAAGTTTTTCCTATATTAGCCTATGTTAAATCAATTTGACCCCATGGGGAGCTGAAGTCCAATTTTTGCCGACACCCAGCAGGTCAATGATTTTAACAATCTTGGTAGAGAGTCATAAGATCATACTTCATACCAAATATCTAAACTCGAGGCCTTGTGGCTTCTGAGAAGAAGATTTTTCAAGTTTTTTTTCTATATTAGCCTATATTAAATCAAGTGACCCCTGGGGCGGGGCCAATTTTGACCCCAGGGTCATAATTTGAACAATCTTGGTAGAGAGTCATAAGACATGCTACATACCAAATATCTTAAACTCCATGCCTTGTGGTTTATGAGAAGAAGATTTTTCAAGTTTATTTCTATATTAGTCTATGTTAAATCAAGTGACCCCTGGGGCAGGGCCAATTTTGACCCAGGGTCATAATTTGAACAATCTTCGTAGAGAGTCATAAGATCATGCTACATACCAAATATCTAAACTCCATGCTTTGTGGTTTCTGAGAAGAAGATTTTTCAAGTTTTTTTTCTATATTAGCCTATGTTAAATCAAGTGACCTCTGGGGCGGGGCCAATTTTAACCCCAGGGTCATAATTTGTATAATCTTGGTAGAGAGTCATATGATCATGCTACATACCAAAAATCAAAAGGCTAGGCCTCGTGGTTTCGGAGAAGAAGATTTTTTAAATTTTCATTTTTAAAATCTATTTTTAGCTCCTGTGACCTACTTATTCATTCAATCAAAATAATTTGAACAACTTTGATAGAGGTCATGATAAGGATGATTCCTGTGAAGTTTGGTCAAAATCCATCCAGTGGTTTAGGAGGAAGAAGTTGTTTAAAGGAAAAATTGACGCAAGACGCAGGCACGCACGGACGGACGGACGACGGACGCCGGACAAAAGGCGATCACAAAAGCTCACCATGAGTGCGTTGTGCTCAGGTGAGCTAACAAGTGTTGTCTTTGTACTTTTGAATTTATACTTTTCGTGAATTTGGACTACTTACATTTGTGCTTTCAGAAGCCCTGTATGAATTTATTTCAAAGCAAGCTCGGCAGAGAAGAAAATCACATCGGGAGGTATTTAGGCTAGTAATGTGGGTTTAATAAACCAAGAAACTCTCTTTTTTGTCTAAGCCTGTATCTATATTGAATAAAAATAATCATTTCACCAAATAATGAATATTGTGCCAGTGGGACCGCTATAACCAAATACTAACTTCTAATTTTTGTTAATGTTTGAAAAACATAAGTGCATTATTGCGCTTCGAATATATCTGAAAATGATTAATGATGGCGTTGACAAAATGCTGCCGTAAGAGCTCCGGGATAATCTAATGATGAGAGGCTTTAATGTATAAAACGCTAAATTCGTATTGATAGACATAGGTGAAAGGTACAATAACACTTAGATTTCTTTTTGTATTCTTTCAATATATAACAAATGTAGAATGCTTTCCTTCAATTCAAACGAAGTTATCAAGGATTGACGTTCTATGTTAACTCACTGTCTCAATTATTTGGTTTTATTGTGATCCCTGTATCTTTTAGTACCAGAAAAGATTGTAGAACAACTGAATGCTAATTTTCATCATCATTTTAATCACTATACTTTTATGTACTTATAAAACACACAGGGAACATTCACGGGTTGCATCCACATAGTAATTTAGTCTTTTACTTTTACAGCGGATGAAGTTTTACGAGATTTACACACAGGAGCATGTCTCACGCTGTATAATGCAGTCATAAATTACATCAGCTACATACATAACTTATTTCATTAAACAAGTATACTTTTGAGATACAATATAATAACAAATTTTGAATAACAATTGAGACCATTAACTAGACACGTATATTATACATATGTTTACTGATGAATGCATAGTTCATAGTTATACCATACAAGAAAAGTTTACATTGAAAACAATTGCTTTCTACACACACATTTCAAACTGATTCAACTATCTCAAATGCGTTTCAAATACGTATACAAACAAAACATATTTCACAATTTGAGCGAAGTCATTTGTTTTCATTTATTTGTTATATAATACATTGGGCTCGAGATTCCTCGATGTGAAATTCACTGAAAACCGGCGATGCTCAAGCTACAAGCCAATTGCCTAGGTTTAGCCTTAATCATTCTATATAAATTCAAGAATGCCAATTGGGATTCCTTGAGCTCAGTGCCTGGTTCCTACACAGTGGCTACAATTCCCAGATCTTCTTTAACATCATTCATATGTAAGAGCACAACTTCTTTTTACAGAACTGTAAGGAAATAATTTCAATTTCCCCTGGGTAACATGGAGACATTAAAAAAATGGGGGGATCTCAAAATATTTTCAATATGCCTTACCCGGAAATAGATTCAAGATTTCAAGATTTTGTTCATTCATTCCAGAAGGTCAATGTCCCATGTGGACAATTGTTTGTTTACAAAAAATATAGAAACCAAAATTAATACAAATACAATCTTTACAAAATTTAAATACGCTGACTGTAGCAATATATACTAAATTCCTATATTCAACATACATGATTTAACCCCAAAATTCTTTATTATTATACTGAATAAACATTTTTAAGTGACAGCAATGCAGATAATACCTAATTTTGTAACGTGTATAGAAGAATGAAAGCGTTTTCGGGGAAAACGTTTTCATGATTTCTAGAGGCTGGAAATCGTCTCACCGGCTAAGTAAACACCATGTCAGTTTCCGTGCCGGAAATAATTATCTCATGGGAGATGATAACACCTCTGCTCTTCACTTTCTATCTTCATATTTTCACGGAAAGCAGTTTTGTTTATGTCTAGTGTATGTGTGTCAATGTGATGGCATTTAAATCGAAGGTCTTCGTTCTTTTTTCGTCTTATATTGTAATGGCCAGCAATCATTTTCTGATTATTTTGGCCATATTTTAGGTATTATGGACAAGTATTCCCCGCGTGTGGATCCTGTTTTTCGGCGTAGCTGTGTAAAATTTATTTTGGCCTACTTCTTCAACAAATCAGATATTGGCGTGCAAATGATGCCAGAGTAAATGCAATGCAATCATTGGCTTGTATAATTTATTTTTAGGTAAGGTAGGATTTCCCCATTTAAAATGAGAGTTTCAGGTTGTATATATATTTCTACTTAATATAACAGGTTTCTTTTACATTTTAAACATGAACGATAACACAGTAACGGCAAATTAAACTTCCATAGCAAATTAGGAATGCTGCTTTGGCAATTTAATTAAAATTAACTGAAAAAGCAGCAGGTTTGTGTTTATTTTTTTACCACAATTTCCTCTAATTTGTGAAGGTGGACTCGGCCTTCAGCGGGAGAAGATGTGCAGTTAATTATACGCGATTTATAATCTTTCAGTTTGGCTTGGTAACACTAACATATGAATTGTCTCTACTTTCAATAAAATCAGCATGTGCATAAAATTTAATGGAAGTTGGTATATTAGCTTTGTTTTAGTTTGTAAATTAAATCCGTTTTGTTATAAAGTCTTCATAATACCTCCCATAATCTAGGAATTTATGAACATTTTTGCTATCGTTTCCAACTTTATAATACTTTTAATCTGTTTTACATGTTACAATTGACAATTAATTAGCTACGCCATATATCTTTCTTATAGATATTACTTGTTTGAAGAGACAGCATCGGAAGAGACAGTATATGTAGTTGAATACAAGGGAGTGCGGGTGCGATATCCTAACGCAATTTGCGAATAGACCTCTAAGTTCTTTTACGTGCCCGGTGTATAGCACCGATACACGGGAGGCAAGTTCCTGGGTAGAAACAGTACTGAGTACACCGAGTTCACATAGCAATCCCATTTTGCCGAGTGCCAGGCACGGGTGCATCCCGACCTCCGGAACGTAAAGCGGACACTTTTATGTGACGTTGTTCACAGGCAACTACCCAGTATCCGAACTATGTTTGAAAATATAGAAAACAAAGACAGTGTCTGATTGATAATGGGGCATTTAATCGTAATGCCTTAAGAAAAACATACCAAATAATATGTATTTTAGATAAATATTTTCAAATCTGGTCGGCATGAACCGCCAGTGTAAAACATGGTCAAAATACAAAAACTAAAACATATACATGGATAAAATATAAAGAGGAGGAGGAAGGGTGGAGGCGGAAAAATATAACGATCACTGAGACAGCAGCCTCCTTGTTGACAGTTACAAAACTAATGGCCAAGACGGCTGCTGATTGGATCTGTCAGAACACGTGATCGGTGGGTACTGATTTGATTGGCTGGTGGCCCCCAGCCTCCCTCCATCCGATGTGAACAAAGAAATCTATTTTTAGGACACGTTGTAGTTTGACCCACTTCTACTGATGAGTCAGAAGGTCTGACTCATGAGCCGGAAGGTCCGACTCTACTAAATAGTGATGCAACGACATAAATATTTTTATCCCTAATAAAATATATTTATGTGACGTTGTTCACAGGCAACTACCCAGTATCCGAACTATGTTTGAAAATATAGAAAACAAAGACAGTGTCTGATTGATAATGGGGCATTTAATCGTAATGCCTTAAGAAAAACATACCAAATAATATGTATTTTAGATAAATATTTTCAAATCTGGTCGGCATGAACCGCCACAAGAGCAACGCCGCCACCGACCAGATGAGGATACTGATAGGAAGATGCCTGTGAAAGTTGAGACAGAGGGTATCCGTAAAATTAAACAAAACATATTTATGTATGACACATGAAATAGTTATTTCATTAAGTCAAATAAATGAAAACATAAATCTTTAAAATATATAGACGACATGGTAATGGTAGATTTGGCTATATGTTTAAAGTGTACTGCTTCAAACCGTACACTGATATTTGGTTGACGCATAGCAATATATATATACTGACCCTGAGCAAAATGTATAACCGGTAAAAATATTAAACAAAATTTTTCCCTTGCGATCTTCTGGTAAGTGTGAATTCAAATGCACTGACCATTGTTATGACAAAAAGGTAACAACTACAAAACATGTCTGTCTGTATAGCAAGGGTTGAAGAAGCATAATACAGTCGACTGTGTGAGACAGAATAATGTAACAATATATACAGAGGAAATGTTCTGAAATGAGATACTCCAAGAGTATTATTGTAAGGCAATTTAAACAAGCAAATCATACATCAAATGTACATGAAAAACAAAGCATTGTGCATATTCAAACTAACATATTGAGGAGTGAGCTGCTTCAAACCGCTCACTCCTCTATTTAGCCGTAGACTACACAGCTATACCAGTCTCTGTAGTACTGTCTTTGGTGTGTACAGCCAAGAAATATGTCTTGCCCTATAGACATGTGGACCAATTGATTCTTCAAAAATCCTGAATTTTGCACGGATGAGTGTTTGCTTCCAACCAACACTCATCTTTAAAGACATTAATGTGTGATTAAATGGCTAACGGTGTGGCACGAATATATTTCTTGTATGCCGTGGATTTCCAGCGACCTAAATTCTGTATAGTGGAGCTGGAATAGTGTCGGGAGTGGGCAAAGGTTGCTCCCCCTATTCTGAATGAATGTGATGTGTAGTGTTTAGGTTCTAATTTAGAAATGAGAACACATCTGTAAAGCACAGACCGAAACATTGAGGTAGTGACTGGGCATCCACACGCTGAAAGAAACAGAGGACCTGGTCTGTCACCTCTATGTTTGCACATACGATGGAGAGCTCTCACGGGACATAACTGTTTATTCGGTTGAATTGTCAAGGGTATGATCGCCACTTTGCCTTGTGAATGCTTATATGCAGTTAACCTGACGCTGGCTGAATACAGCGTGGAGTCCTTGAAATGAAACCTAAGGTTTTTGCGTAAAACAATGTTAGTATAACCTTGCCTGGAGAGGGCAATCTCACCAACTCGAAGAAGACCAAAGAATGCCACTAAAAACATTGCACGAAAAGTGTAGAATGTATACGAGTCAGGTGCGAAAGATCTAAGGGCTTGAATCAAAGAATGAAGCTGAGAGATCGTGAAAGGATGTCTTTTGTCTGGAATAGCATTGCGACTTATACTATGAAGTAATTTCTTACACAGGAAAGAATCGCCGGGGTTGTCAAGATCTTTAAGGCGATGAATGTATGCAATGGCAGAAACGAATGTTGTAATGGTAGAGGACTTTAAGCCTGCTGCATGGGAGGTTGTTATGAACTGAGCCAACTGGTGACGGTGGACAGGCAGGAGAGGATGACCATAGTAGTGAGCTGCATGAAATCTTTTGTAGTGATTTAAAGCATTCCTATATGTTGAGGCCGTGGATGGGGCGAGAGCACCGTTCAACAGACGACTGACTGCTCTGTTTAGGGAAGAAGTAGAAGGCCTGCAGGGACGTGTTCCGGCAGGGGGTCCATGTTTGGTGCAGTTTGGTGAAATTGGTGAATCTGAAACCGAGATAAAAGATCGGGTAAAGTATTCATCTTGCCAGGAATGTGGACTGATTTTATGAGAATGTTGAATTTCATGCAAGTCAGAACTAGACGACGAACCAGTATCATTATGTTTGTGTCTTTTGATGTTTGCTTGTTAAGTATGTGGACCACCGCTTGATTGTCAGTATGTATCAGCAGACATCTAGAATGAAGTTGGGGACCCCATATCTCTAATGCTAAAACAATGGGGAAAAGCTCTTTAAAAGTGATTGCGAGTGGTTGTAATTGAGGTGTCCAGGCCCCAAAAAACCACTTGGTCCCAAATATAGCCCCATAACCTAGAGAACCTGCCGCATCAGTGTGTAAGTGGAGAGTGGCATCGGAAACCCAACGCATGTCTAAGAGTAATTGTTTGCCATTAAAGTGACGGGCAAAAAGGAGCCAAGCTTTGATATCACGTCTGCTCTCTCTGTTGAGAGTGATACGGTGGTGTGGTTTGCGTATGTTCTTAGTCAGGTCTGTTAGACGACGAAGAAAACACCTTCCTGGTATCACTACCTGACAACAAAAATTGAGAAGGCCCAAAAGCGACTGTAGCGCCTTTAAAGTGATTTTCCTGAGTCTTGAAACATGGTTAAGTTGAGAAATAAGCTTATCTAACTTGTCTTGCGGAAGGCGGGCCTCCATAAGAATGGAGTCCAGCTCGAGACCCATGAAAGTCATCACCTGGCTAGCAAATTCTGTTTTTTCAGCTTTAATTGGAACACCTATCTTGGTGCATAAATGCAAGAATCCATCTAAGGCATTTTGACATGTTGATTGCTGAGGGGCGAGAAATAGAAAATCATCCAATATATGAAGCATGTGAGGTATCCCTAAATGTTTTTGTGCAACCCACTGTAGGGCAGTGCTGAAACGTTCAAATATGGCACATGAGCTTGATGCCCCCATGGGAAGACAAGTATCAAAGTAGAAAAGACTGTCAAAAGTGAAGCCTAAGAGCTCGTGGTCAGAGGGATGGATTGGTATCAACCTGAAAGCACTGTCAATGTCAGTTTTTGCCATGAAGGCACCAGTACCCACTACTCGAAGTTGATGAATGGCATCGTCAAAAGTAGTATAAGTAACCGTGGCTAGGGACTCATCAATATGAGCATTAATAGACTGACCTTCTGGGTAACTGAGATGGTGAATAAGTCTGAAATGACCAGGGGTTTTCTTAGGTACGAGGCCAATGGGACTACTTTGGAAGTTGGGCAGAGGAGGGACCCTGAAGGGGCCCCTTACCCGACCAGTATCGATCTCAGTTAGTAATTTTGTTCTGACTATGTCAGGGAAATCGGTACACGATTTAAGATTATGAGACTGTCTGGGTAGTCGAGGGCCTATATAACCCAACTTGAAACCATGACGAAAACCATCAAGAAGGTAAATGCAATCCTCATAACCTTGAAGGAGTTCCTTCAGAATGTCGACTTAGACCGGTGTGACAGGGGGTAGAGAAATGATGGAATTAAGGTTTGGGTCTACTTGGGTTGACGGCCGAAGTTGCTTGTGATGGCCTTGATTGGGAAAGGGCTTGATCCTTGCTTGTGAAGGAGCAGTTGTTTGCTGGGTGGTTGCCCCTACAGTAACCGCATATGTGTGGGTGAGTACACCTGGGATTGTTGCATTGCGAACGTCGGTTGAAAACCCAACAGGTGTTCTCAAGGAAACGAGATGTGGACCTACGAGACGTTTGTCGTGTGTGAGAGTTGGGGCGAAACGGACGAAAGGAAGAAGAGGGATGTGGGGTTTGAACAGATGTCGTAGCCATTAGCCAAAACTCCATGTGGATTCTGTCCCATGGAAACAACACTGTCTGCCTCAACATCCGGAACTGGCTATCATATTGGAGGAAGGCCAGTCCAGGACGCTTGGCAGCTAGATCCCTGATGATTTCTGCATATTTGAGGATCGCAGGTGTTTCCATCGGGAATTTAATTGCGTACACCGCTGCGAACCGCAGAAACGCAGTGGTCCAGGTGTCTATGGAACCTATTTTTCTGGGCCGTGTTGCAGGTACAACGGAAAGATTTGCATCTTGATCCATTTGAAGAGTGAATTTAGGTGAAGAATGGGCAGGAAAATGGTTAACTGGGAGAAGAAGAGATAGGTCAACAAATTTGTTGGCCCAAATCTTCTTCTGGATAGACCTAGGTACTTGAGAGGGAATAGACGTTGAGATAGGTTCCTGGAAGTACACACCATTGTTACCAAGCAGTAAGTTGGCCTGATGGTCTAAGACACCATCGACCGAATCAAAGTCTTCCTCAGACGAGTCAGCCTCGGAAGATAAGTCGAGGTCCCGTGGTGGGTCAGCGGGTGGCATCTGCACTGGGGCGGCAACGGGTTGGTTCTGAGGTATCGCACCGTGGAGATTCTGCGCATTGACTGTCAAACATTGTGCAGAGCATGTCTCTGCAGCACTGTGGATGCAAGCTCCAATCCGTTGGGGTGTATCAGCCGGAACAACAACCGACGGGCAGGGTTGTCCAGCACCTGGCACCTGTTGGATGTTGACTGCATGCGTTGTAGCCAGCTGGTTGGACCGGGCAGTGTCTGGTGAAGAAATGTACGCACCACCACTCACATGACCATGGTCGACATTGGGCGGATTGACGGAACCGGGTTGCGATTCAGAAGATGGGACATGTGGTGAGCCAGACACCTCAATTCGCCTGGTCCTCTGGGTTCGTCTAGTCCGTGAAGGCCTGGTGGCCCGTGGCCGAGTTGGTCCCGTCATCTGAAGAATAAAACAGAAATCACTAAACAAAACTGTCAACAAGGACATGGCAGTGGAGTGGCCACCGGAATAAGAAACTGGAAAAATAACGACATGGTAGGAACCACAGATCACAGTTTCGCATGTAACGAATAAGCAGATAGCCGAAATAAAAGGGCCAAATCTGACAAATGAACCACTTGGCAAAAGCCAAACATCAACACTGAGAAAAATTGACATGCTAAAGTAGCATCTCTCATCAGTGGAGGATAAGTGTCCCAAAAATATCACCTCAGTGGAAAGCTATATGGGAAGGAATCACCCATTTCTCTCTTGCAAGCAAAGGACATATTGAACAATCGTCACACTGAGGGAAATGCTCAAAGAAAACGCTTTACTATCTGGAAAACAAAAATCACAGATAGTGCCCGAAAGCAGCAGCCATGAGCGCCTGTCCTGGGTTCGACCACATAAGTGGGAATGAATAAATTGCAATTGGATGGCAGTGGCAAAAGACTATCATATAACATTACTGTTAGCATGTAACAATTATCATTATGATTATTTGATGTCTGCTTTTTTTTTTTTTTTTTTTTTTTTTTTGAGCAGGAGTAGTAGACTTGTAACCGGAAGTCATATGTGCAGAAAAGGCAAGACGCAAAGCCAAGCAGCCGTCTGAAGCAGCTCAGGTAGGCAGAAAATAATACCCCCGCCCTTACACTGAGGGTGGGGAGTGTCAGTAACAGTAAACAGGCTACAAAGGCAATAAGTGTACTAAATGTGTATAACTGTCGAAACCAAAGGAATGGAAAAGTGCATGTAACCATACTTATCTTAAATTGATGTGATTGAAAGAAGCAACAATGGCAGCTCTGACATTTTGGTAGAGTCTGCGTTGACCATGGTCAGACAGATGTACCCCGTCCTCGGAGAAGGCGGTTAGTTGTGCACTCGGTGATGAAAATCCTTTACATTTCCACAAGCAGGCCTGGTTTGCCGGGAAAGATGACAACATGTCGCTCAGAAGTAGATTCGTTTCGTCCACCCTGTTGTTAAACCATGGAATGTCGACTGGAAAGCGAGTCGGACGAGAAGGAAACGTTCGATAAAATATTTTGCTAACAATCACTCGTTTCACATGAAGAAAGTGAATCAAAAAGTCCACAAGATCACAAATAGCACACGCGACACTGACAGGTGTCTGTGACGGACGGTAAATATCATTCGTCCCAACCAACAGCACCACAATGTCCGGTTCAAAATCCTGTATCGCGTCGACATTACGTCGCAGCCGATCGACTGAGGCACCAGGGAACCCGGAGTACTGCACCAGAGTGGGTTGCCGAAGAGAAAAATTGAAGGATAGATCTTCTTCGAACTTAATAAAAGTCTTAAGTCGTGACACAAATGAATGGCCAAATATCTGTACCTTCTGAGCGGCCATGTTCTCCAATGACGTAATAGTGAAATGACGTCACCCGCCACCTACTCCGAGGAACGCGAGCACTGACTTCAAAGGAAAACAACAATCACAAACAATTCGAAACGCAGAGCGTGGTATACGTACTATAACTGAATGCACCCAATAGTACTGCTGTCGAGACGATATCAAGTTGAGTAAACAAAGAGTCCGATATCGACCCAAAGTAAAAAATATAACGATCACTGAGACAGCAGCCTCCTTGTTGACAGTTACAAAACTAATGGCCAAGACGGCTGCTGATTGGATCTGTCAGAAC
>CM037780.1:71921586-71971586 GCA_021229015.1 Solen grandis | reverse complement strand
TGGGAGGCAGTCCCTTTAAAGAGATACACACTTGTGGTACTATTAGATTATTATAAAATATCAAACATCATATATCAGATTTACCTATAATTAATTGATGTGTCGCCATTAGTTCATACAACGGCTAGGTGGCTGGTAGCTATATAGGCCGTAGTAACCCATAGCAAATAGGCCTTTAATATATGTCAAACCTTTTCATTCATGCTACTTGGGTTTCATGAGTATGCAAGTCTATGATGTTCTGTATCATTACCAGTTTTTCATGCATTATTTATATAAAAATGATTGTTTGTTAGTGTCAGAGAGTGGATGTGTGTTTGTAAATTATTTTATCTTCCTACTTGATTTTCTCAATGTTCTCACCACATGTCTTCTTTACACTTTCCTTAATTATTTCAATGCTTGTAACTGTATGTTTATTTAATTCATTGTGGTTGTATTTGTTAAACAGTAATAAAGTACAGATTTTAATTTATCTCACAAAATGATAATAAAAAAGAACACTGCAATTTAGTAATGGCGTCAATAAATGCATGTCAGTCAATTGGAATTAATATCAAACATGCAATGATGTAATGGGTATGCACTGCTTTTGTTTCAGAAAGGTAAGTTATTCCATAAAGATTTTCTCAATATCTCGTCAGCTCTACGTTCACCCTGAATGTCATTTACCGGGTAGTTTCGTTTTCCCATTTAAAATCGATTAAATACATATGACGATTGATTGGGAGGCAAAGGAACAGCAGGAGTATTGGAGCGCGCGGCGTTATATCTGTACCTGCTATTGAAAGAACATAATAGTGGGTAAAAAGTAAACTAAGATGAATAACTATTGATCAACCTTTTATCTAAACAATGGTGGAAATGGGCCTAAGGCGTAATAAAAAAAATAATTGTTTCCATTACCACGACCGACCCTATTTTTTGTACCGACCCTAGACTTTTTTCTTAGTTTTCGGGCTATTACAGTTGGAAAACGCTGTTTTTTCGTCAATTCCCCTAAAAACAAGGAAAAATGGAAAAAAGTTAAAGATAATAAATAGTTTAGCCGACCTACCGACTCTATTTTTCGGAGATGTTAGCGGAAACAAACAACTTTTCTTTTTGGCCTAACCATGGTTGCAATGTTTGAAAATAATGTCTATAGTAACAAAATAACAAATGTTCCACAATGTCAACTTTTAAGACTCACTCGAAAGTAAAAAATTGTTAACCCCAAATTTTAAAAGCTTTTCACCACGAAAATGATTCTGATAAACCAAACCGTTTAATTTAAAAACAAACGCAAAAAAAATATCCCGGGATACGAACTTACATTAATATAACAGGGTATCTCGTTTGTACTAAACCCAATGCAATTTTATGTTTAATGTCGCCTTAAATAAAAATAACAAAGCAATATTTGGTTTTACTTAACAAGAGTAAATCTTTTTTTATTTTTTTAACTTTTTTATGCAGTTGCAGAAGGGAAATTTCCCCCCCAAACTTTTATTTGAAAAAAATATTTTTGGGCCACAAACGGCATGTCTCCTTTGAAACCGGTTACATGACAGTGCTTGTTTCCCTGGAAAGGGGAGCTTGCGTTTGTAAAATGGGAAAAATTTATTTTTTCCAAAAAAGGTTTTTCTTGTCTTTTTTTTTATTCCCAGAGTCCACACACGGTCTACACCTCACTTTTACTTTTTCTTTCCAACACCGGGGAAAACCGTCCTAGAACCCCTTATAGCGGGCCCCAAGAAAGGGGAGCTATCGGAATTTTTTTTCTTTAGTTTTTTGTAGTCGCAGGGGGATAACACACATACCCTTCATTTCCCGACGGACCCCTAACCACTCGGCCACGGGTGTAAAATACCCCAGATGAGGTTCGCCCAATTTGTTCTTAAATTGTAACCCCTTTTCATTTTTTAAACCTCATTTTTGGGGGCTCTACGACTTTAAAACTTTTACGTTTGAACTGTATTTGAGGGGGGCTCAACCTACCGTTTCAACGTCAAAACCCCATCATTTGAATATGTAATATTTAAAATTTATTTTTGTTAGGTTTGGGTCCCCCGACAATATTTCAGTCATTTGGGGAGACTCGGAAAAATATGCTGCAGATCATGCCTTAAGAATAGGGCATGATAGGGCTACCACCTCCCCCAACCAGCCCCTAAAACTACCCTATACGCCGAGCATCAAAAAAAAACCCAACACTTTGTTTGGCGGGGGGGAATCGAATGTGCCCCCCCGCCCCCAGTTGCCCAAAGGATTTCTGGAAAGGGCATCATTTTTCTTAACTAAAAAAGTGCCCGGGACACAGAAACCCCACCCGTCGTTTTCCCCAAAACAAAGCAAAGCCCCAGGAGCGCAGCATGCCGGGTATTACACCCTAAATTTTTAAGTCGTAGCACAATATTTTGGGGGGGGGGCCCTAAAAATCCTAGGCCCCCAAGTTCTGTCCTGAAAAAATTACTCGTGAAGTTTTTTTCAAGCGTAGTACAAATTTTTCAAGGTTACGTCGCCAACATAAAATTCATATTTTTCAAAAAAGGCCCCATAACTCTTGTAAATTCACAAAGTCGATGAAAAACCGGGTGCCACTTTCATTCATAAATAATATGTCAAAATTTTCGGGACGGACGAACGTACGTAGGGAAAAAGGAAATTTATGCCCACCCCTTTTTTTTGTTGGGGATTAAAAATTTCAAGTGATCAAATATTCACAGGAGATCACAATTATTTAAATTTGGGGGAAATGAAGAAAACCCCAAAAGTCTCTTTACCAAGGTTTTATTCCCCTGGTCATAACTTGTTTCAAGTCCCCCTTACAGCCCCTTAATACTGAATTTTGAAAGTTAAAAAATTTTTTTTCCTCTTAATATTCAAAATTTTAATTTAAAAGCACTTTCAAAAAGCTTCTTTTTAAATGTATAAAAATTTTAATAAATTTAAAATCGATTACTTTAGCACATGTTTATCAAAAATTAATTAAAACAAATAAAGTCCAAAAAAGTATTTCACAAAAAGAACGTTTAAAAAAGTTATTTAAAACCAGGAGTTACTTTTGGGTTGCCGCTTTCTAGCTGGGGGCCTTCTTGGCTGTCCCCTAAAACCCAAAAAAATGAATTTAAAAAGAGGGGTCCTTTCTTTTTGAGGTAACACAAGCCTCTTAATTATGTATTTTAAATTCTTTACCCAAAAAAGCTTTTAAAAACGAAGGTAAACGGGGTAAAAATCTTTTTCAATTTACATTATATCAAGCAAGAAATCATCTTTTTCTCTGTGGCTATTCTATCCCCAATTGAAAACAACCATTTCTAACGGGTTAACATGCCAAAATCTATGGAACACATTTTTATTTGTCAAACTTTACACCCTTAGCAGCCCGCTTAGCGCGACCACCCACTTCTGACGTTTCTGGGGGCCTCGATCCTTAGAAGCCTTCCCCCCCCCTTATCGTAAGGTTTCAGCGGCTCATCACGCCGGGTTCTTCAGAGGATTCCTTCAACTCCAACGGGTTAAATCTGGAACAAAAACCCACTCTGCTGGTCATAAGGGCCAAGCAAACTTTACCTACATTTTTTTGCTTTGTTAAAAATTTGCCACTTTAAGACTATAATTAAACCGCTTGAATTCCTTACCAAAAACAATATATCGGGATTTTATTATTAATTCCTATTTTAAATAACAAGTAAATTTAAATAGGGACTACTTCCAGCCTGCAGCAAAAATTTTTATAGTATTTAATGTCTCCTGTCCAATTATACATTTGAGAAAGCTTCTTTTTATTGGTCAAAATTGGTACTTGGGTCACTGTTTCATAGAGAATAAATAGCCAATCAACAATTTAAAATTTTGATGTTTTTATGGTTGTGACTACAGATAACATCAGGTTGGGGGTTATCAACACGTTGTCACAACACGGACCAAAATTTCATACATATCTTGCAGTCAACAGATTCTAACTTAAAAAATTCCTTGAAAAAAGGGAAAAGGGGTTTCAAAATGCAAACCATGACAAGTTAATGACTATATTTTGATTTTTTTTTTTTTTACTTTATAATTATTTTACTTCTTTCAAAAAATTTTGGATGAACCCCTTGACAGAACTTTTTTTTTTAAAGTTACACCGGGGAAACAATAAAAATAGAGTCAAAACATTTTGAAAATTAGGTAAAAGCATTCTTTAAGAATAATTATTTCAAAATTCAGTTTAAAATCAAAACAACCTTCATCCATTTTTATTTTCATAAACGCAAAAAAATTTAATTTAAAGGGCAGCTACTATTTGTAAAAAATTGGGGGGACAATAAAGGGCATTATTAACATTAACTAAAAAAGGCATCTCAATGGGCGTCATTCCAGAATCATAGTGAGCCCAATAATGTTTTTTTTTGAATTTCAAAAAGTCGTATAGAATAAAAAGCAGCCTCGCACAATTTAACATTTTGTGTTTTTCATGGGGGTGATGTACAGAACATAGGGTTGGTTTATAGATCACGTTGTTCGAAACACCCCAAAACTTTCATCCACTGTTCTATGCATCAAGGTTTCTAATTTCAAGTAAACATTTTTGGCCTTTAATGCACAAAAATTTTAAAATATGACCTCAAACTTGAAATAGTAAAAAAATTTTGTACTAAAAATTTCCCTGTCATAAAAGAACCTTCAAAACCTAAAAAATAGGGACTGATAAATAGAGACATACAGCATTTATTCATACCTAAACAACAAGAAACCCAACAAATCAGAATCCTACAAAAAGCAATTCAAAACATTCTGAAACATAGAATTTTTTAAAGCAATTTACATTTATTTTAAAATTTTTTTCAAGTATGGAAACGACAACTGTATTTTTGAGTTTTATAAAAAAATTTATATAGTTTAAAATTAATAATCTTAGTCTTTTTAGTCAAAAACAGGGGACATTGGTTCCTTTTAAAACAGAACACGGTTTGGTGGTATCTATCCGTTGCAGAAAACACGGACCAAAGTCTTCTCATTTTTCATGTTTGGTTCCCCCTAAATTTTTTTTCATATACAAATCAAGAAGTTAAACAGAAAGATGCACCCATGTTTTTCAAAAAGGTAAATACTTAAACTAGACTCCTCACAGACTAAAACATATTACAAAAACGAAAGTCTGACAATTAGCTCGCTCTTATTTTTTTTTTTTTCCTTGTCCATATTCAGTACAAAAAACTGTAAAAAATTTTAAATTTTCACATAGATAAAACCATATTTTTTAAAATTTTTGCGTAATACACTTCCATTGGACAATTTCATACATTGTTTTTTTTAAAATATCTTGTACACTTGGTTCCTTAAACAGAACATCAGGTTGGGGGTTACAGATCATGTTATCAAAACAGGACCAAGCTTCATCTGTTATGTTCAGGACTTTCTCTTTTCCCTTAACTTTACTGTAAACACACACACACCAAAAGTTGGGGTACTGAAAAAGAAATAACTTCTAATAAGTCCAAAATTACTGCATCTGACAAAAATTTTTTAAGCCCTTTTCATGAAACCGATGAAAAGTAGGTCCAAAAACATCATGAAATTTCAGGTAAGGTTTTATCAAGTTATTTCTTGGGCTCGGGGGGCACCTGATTCACCTCTCAAGAGAGGGGCAAAATCTGTATGGTCTTTTTGAGAGGGGGGCAAATACGTTTACAAAGTAAAAATTCCAAAAAAATCAGCTAATCTTAAATCCAATTAAAAACATAAAATTTTTTTGGTTAAATTACTTTTTTTTTCATTCTGACGGTACTTTGTGAAGATATTTAAATCAACCGATCATTTATTCCATTTTTTCCAAAGGGGGAAAAAAAAAAAAAAAAAAAAAAATGTATCCATTTTTCAATATGAGAAAAAGTTCCCAAAGTTGTCCTCGATAGAGCCGAAAATTTGGTTTTTCAAATTTTTCAAACGGTAATTCCTTTTATCTCATTTGGGACAACAGCGGTTTAAAATGGCAGTGCCCATGAGCCAAAAAGCCATGTTTCTATTTAAAGGGGGCCATAACACTTAAAAAATATTTTCCAAAAGCAATATTCAATAATTGTCTTGTCACGGAAAATAAAATATAAAAACCCTTTAAAAGCCCTTTTGTGGTAACAATCTTCAATCTGTATTTCTTTCTTGGAAGACAATAACCTTTGTTTATCTTTTAAATGATACAATCTTGGATCCAGTAGATGTACAACAGGGGAAAAGATCCCGGGAAAAGAATTTGAATAACTCACTTGTAATTATTTTGACCTTGGGAAAGGGTTTGTCCAAGTCCCATAAACTTGTCCTTTTCTTAAAGCGACTCTGCCCAATAAGAATCTGCCCACAACCCCCGGGGGCACCCTAAAACATTAAAATTTCTGTACATTCAAAAGTGGGGACCTGAAACACAGAGGTTTATTTTGCCTATCTTGCAAGGGCAAGTCAGCTTTCTCAAGTCAATAAACTCCAAAGTTTCTTCAAAATAACCGAAGTGTGTTTCATAATTTATCAAACGGTTTCCAAGTTTTACATTTAGACAAATTAAATACACTCAAATTCAATAAGTTAAAGAAAAAAAAGCCTCTTTCTTCCCTGAATTTTCAAAAACTTTTGAATCCTTTAAATTGAATTGAAAACTATAAGGGGGGCCCACGCCTCTGTTTTCTCCCCCTTTTCCCTTTTTACCTTTTCCCAGCACGGAATCTTTTTGATTTGATCCCTTGAAAAAAAAAATTCAATGAAACCCTTTTTAAATATAAAACCTGGGTACAATTCAACAATCAGTTTTTTTTTTAACATATATAATGGGATTAATCCTAAAAACACTTTTTTTCATGACTACATATGTAAGAACTCAAATTGGGAAATTAGTAGTCATACGAAAACTTTCAGGGAAGAACATCAGGTTTTGATTATCTGATCAAAAATTCAGCAAAACGGGCCAAATTTCCATTGTTCATGTACAACCCATGTGAAACTTTCAACTTTAAAATTTCAAAAGTGCTGATTTTTTTTACAAATGGGACCGGAATCAAAAATTTCGAAACTGAACCCCAAACCTTTGAAATTTTCTTCCAACCTTCAATTTTTTCAGGGGGAAATGACAACTTTTTTTTTTTTTGTATTCCCCGACTTTTCGCTGACCACCGGGAAACCCGGGGGCTTCAATCTTGTGACCTAAGAAAATATGACAACAGGGTTTCTTGCAGCTTAAAAACCCCCCCACAATAACGCCGAAAATATCAATACATGCATTTTAATTTTTTAACAAGAGTGTTCTCTGTAAAAAATTCACCGTAAAGCGTGATGGGGAAAAATGTGTCCCTCGGTCCCTCTGCTTAAGCAGGGGGCACAAAAATGGATTTACCACATGGAACTCCCCAATTTAACTTTGTACCGCCACACCATTTCAAACCCCCACGTAATATTCCCTGGGTGGCCCTAAAACACTCAAACTTTCTACCCGGGGTCGACACTAAAAGTGTGCGACCCCAGGGGCACCAAAAAATTGTTAAGGACTCCGAAATGACATGCCCGGGTTTTGTTGGGACATTACTTTCCAATTAAAACTAAATTTGGGCACCACATTTCTGAAAATCTATGTAATCACTTTATAAAACTTTCTTTTTATAATCTTTTTTGATGAAACATAAATTTTTTTAATCAATTGTTAGGAATAACCCAACACAATCGAAAAAATACGGGACTCCCCAATACAGAAGGGGCTCTGAATTTAAAGCAGTGTTCCATCGGAACCTGGGTAAAAAATTTTGCAAAACCGGCTACATTTCGCTAAATTACAGGATTTGAAATATCTGGGGTCTCTCTTTTTTCATGACTATAAAATTTGATAATGTTTTGTCTTTTTTAAATTTAGAGGAATAAACATCTTTGTAAAATTTTTTTTTTTTATAAATTTTTGTTTTCAATAATTTCCCAAAATACATGAATTTGCAAAAAGACAAAGGTTTCACAACAATCTAAAATGTTCAAAAAAATAATAAAAGTTTTTTAAATTTTTAAAATTCCTTTTTTTTCAAATATTTTTCAAAAAAAAAAAAAAAAAATCATTCATAATTCTGAAAAAATTTCTCAAAGTCAAATTGTCCTTTCAAAAAGGCCCCAAAATTTTTTTTTTACAATTACAAACGTAATCCCTTTACATCATTTGACAAACCCCATTAAAAATTTTAATACTCAAAAAAACCCAAGACCCCCCAAATTCAAGACCCAAAATATTTTACAACACAACTGTCTGGGACCAGTTTTGAAAAAATTACAATTATTTAGTGTGCCCTTGATAAATTCCCCAATTTGTTTTCAAGATTAATCAACGGGAATTCCTTATCATCATTTGGAAACGTGTCAAACAAAAAAAATGAAAGGGCTATATAAGGATTACTTTTTTTAATTGTCATATCAATGAAATTTTCTCTATGGTATATTGCCTTACTTTTTTTGTTTTCCTTTAACAAAGGGAAAGTAAAGGAAGGAAAAAGTCCTATATATTTTTTTGGTCTCATTTCCTTCTTCCACCAAAATTTTTTGGGGTTTTGATCACAAAAGTTCAACTGACCCCAAAGTACAACTGTGAAAAAAAATTACCGACAATCACGTTTATAAAGATATGTATTAATTGCAATTAAAAGACATCCCACCTTTTATTTCATTTTTGGTTTTGCATTTGTAAATTGTCCAATGACCCCTTTAACCCCGGGCATTCATTTTTTTTTTATTTCAACGAAATTTTTAAAAGAGAGTTGCCCTTCAGAAAGTGCCCCAAGTTTTTTTTTTAGATTTTAAAGGTATTCCATTCATCATTTGGGAAAAATGTATAAAACAATACAAAGAAAGAGGCTAAAAAGAATTTATTTTTTTCTAGATTGCCCTAAATGAAGTTTTCCTAGGTATATTGCCTTAGCTTTTATTTTTTTATACACTTTTTTCCAAGGTAAAGTAAGGGAAAATAAAGTCTCTACGTATTCTTTGGTCTCAAATTTTCCTTTTCCCCCCTGAAAATTTTTTGGGTTATGATCCAAAAAGTTTTTAATCTGACCCAAAGTAAACAGGTGTAAAATATTTAATACCCCGCCAAACACTGTTTTTTAAAAGTATTTATTAAAGCAAGTAACAACATCCCCCCTTTTTTTTCATTTTTTTTTATCATTTGCAAACTGCCAAAAGACCCTAACAACAGCAGATGCATTCAGTTTTTTTTATTTCAACAGAATTTTGAAAAAAGATGTTTCCCTTCGATAAGTGCCGCAAGTTTGTTTCAAAATTTTTTCCGGGGAATTCCCTTTATCATTTGGCAAAATCAAACGACAAATATAAACAAAAAGGGCATACAAAAAATGATTTCATTTAAAATTTTCTTCAGTCTGGTATGAGCTTTTCATAAATGAATAGAGATCGTATATTTTTCGATAGGGATATTATATTTCTTTGGGTTCATCTCTTCCCCTTTTAACTGTATTCATGATTTCTTTAAAATGTTTTGCTGCAAAAAGTCCTGGGGCTTGCTAGACTAAAAATACATCCCCAAAATTGAGAAGCATGAATCCTACTTTATTTTTTGTAACTTCAAAAACCCTTTGATTTCTCATCCAGTGGGAAGCTTTTAAAATTAAAAACATGGCATACGTGAAAAAAATTTCGCTTAGGATGCTGGTCAGGGAAAAGAATCAAACGTTTTGGGCTCAAAATTTAAAATTTTGCAAATGCGGGAGGGAAAGAATTTTTCAAACCACAAGCATGTTTTTCGGTAAATTTTTACTTTCTCCCTTTTTTTTTACAATCTTTTGAAAATCCATTAAATTTATGACCAGAGATCATGATAATATCAACCCCTCGAATGTAATTTCCACAAAGTAAAATTTTTGCTTAAACCCCAGTTGCGAATTTGCGATTGAAATTAAAGGCACTTGCATTTTTTGCGGTGGAAATACAAGTTAAAATTGGCCCTGAAGTTTGCTAAATTAAGGAAAATCAAAAATGAAGGCACACTTTCAATCAAAGTTTTAAGTTACTTTTGGTTTAAAAAATCTGAAAAACCCGATTTTAGCCATTTTTTTTATAACTTTATATAAATAAGAAGTCATTTTGGGAACTGTAAACCCGAAATTCGATAAATTTCTAAATTTTTTTTTTCCCTGCTTTTATTTAATACCATCAAAGCAAATGAACTAAATTTTCTTCCATAGGCCTCCCCCCCAACTGAACTGTCCTTAATTTTTGCATATTCCCCCGACATGATGTGTAAGGGGATTAAAAATTTTTTACTTCATTTATAAAAAAGAAATACCAAAAATTGCCCTTCAATATTGCCGCAATTTATTTTCAAATTTTATCAAACGTAATTCCTTTTATCTGTGGAAAAAAAACCTTGATTAATGTAATGCTTCCATGCAAGCCCTTTAAATTTAAAAAATTGGATTTCCTAACCCAAAATCCTAACTGTTTAAAGTTACCTTTTGACAACAAGAGGGGAGCCCGTGGCACAATGGCGGCAGATGGCTAGCTCTCTGGTTGACGTTGATCTTTCTTGGCCCTCCCCCAGGGCTTTGTGGGGGCAAATACGACCACCACGGCCATGTTGCCGAAGGCTCCCCGGCCGGGCCCGTGGGGCCACCCCCCCAACACGGGGATACGGCCACAGCACGAAAAGGTTTTTCCCCGGGCTCACAAAGTTTGGTGACCTGTTCAAAATATAAAAATTCACCTGATGGGAAAAGTCATCATGGGTACAGAACCTAGCAATTCATACATAAAATTATATATCTCATATCTTTCATTGTTTAAGGTTTTACATGTTTTTTTTTTTTTAAAGTATTGGGAAAAAAAAACAAATTTTTTTTTAGTTAAAAACATTGTAAACCAAACTTTTCATAAATTATTGTAAAGTTTCCAAAAAATTATCACAAGTAATCCCGCATTTTTTTTGACGCGTTGGGGTCTGCCATTTTTCTTCTTTCAGAGTGGCAAAATGAAATGTCGGCCTGTGGCGCCCTTTAAACCCGCCGGGAAATGAGACATGGGGGGGGTTGACTCACCCCCTTTTCATTATAAACGGCTCAATGGTCGCCTAAATGGAAATGACAAAATTCAATTAACAAGTATTTAAAATTTTTTGGGATTTTTTCAAGCTGTTTGAGCAATCTATTTAGGGGATCCATAGATTGATGACGACTGTATCCCTTATAATGCCCCCACCCCCTGATAGGGTAGTAAAGGGACCTTAATGAAATGAAGGGTTGGGGGTTCAAATCCCATTACGGGATGAATCTTTTGGATTTTGTGGGCTAGATTTGGTTGGAAAAATGAAGGGTTTTTTCAATTATCAACCTCATTCCCCAAAAATAAATAACACTAATGTTTTAAAAGAAGTTAACCAAAAAGTTCGCCCGTGCAAACATTTTGCTAAACCCATGGGCCCTTCCGTAAACCCCGTGGTTTGTGCAACATTAAAACTATCAAAATGAATGTTTTAATAATACAATCAAATTTTCAATATCAAAATGTGACTTTTTTTGGAAAAAGAACGTTAAACCAAAAAAATTCCACGGACCAGAGCCGCGAAATGATGAATTTCCCCTGAGTCTGAGAGCCCCGTTTTTTCATGCCCCTGGAGATAAAAAAACCTTATTCTACTATGAATTCGAAAATTTTTAACGTAATTGAATGAATTTAAAATTTATAAGCATGAAAACAAAAAAAAATTTTCTTTGATTGGGGACGTTATGTACCTTTTTTTTTTTGGGGAGATTTCTCTTTTCGTGCGGTACCCCGGGGGATACATGCAAAAGGGCTTTTCTTCGGTGAGGGAAAAGGGAATAAAATTTATTCCCAAAGGTGAACAAAATTAACAAAATTTCTCCAAAAATGAAAATAAAGCCTTTTTTTAAAAATAAAACTTTTAATCTGTAAAAGACTCCAAATTTGCAGGAGATGATTTTTTTCAGTTCATCGGTTTATTTTCTGTGGTGTGTTCGGGCCACGGAAATACCCAATTTGCCTGTAACTCAAGTAGTTTTTTTTTTTAAAACAAAAAGGGCCCCCCGATCGGGGCTAAAATAAAAAAAATAATCAAACCCCCTCCGAAAAAAAACTTAAAATTTTTTTGCAAGATAAACCGGGAAACAGATCAACTTCGAAAAAATTTTGGGTTTTTAACTTTGAAATATGTCTCTCATTTTTTGTAGCGGGCCCGGATCCAGAAATTTTCTGCGGGGGGCCAAAATCCGAATGTGATAGGAGGGGGAAAAGGGGGGTTTCGGGGGCATCCCTCCCCCAAAAAAAAAGTTTTTAGTGTGAGGGAGATGCTTTCTAAAGGGGTATTGGGGATAACATGAAGGTTTTTTTTGTTGTTGTTGTTTTTTTGGGTTTTTTAAAAATCTGATATATTTGAAACTTGAAGGCATAGGTCCCACGGGAAAAAAAAATCGGTGATGTGGAAATAAACATTTTTTTTCTACCGATGGCAATGTCCAATCCCTTTTTTTGCCGCTCAGTCTAAACGGGCCCAAAAAACGAAACTAATTTCCGGGTGCGCTTTTAAACCCTCTTGCCTTTTTTTTTTTGTGAAAATTTTATGAGTTTCCCAACCATAAATCGGGAAGGTGTACAAAAGGCCCCGAATATCCCCAAAATGCCCCCCCCCCCCCCCCCCCCCCCGAAACTTCGGCGAGACATCACAGACGCATGGGGGATAAAAATCGGGGAAAGCCCGTGAAGTTTGCCCGGGAGCTTCTTTTCCCGGATTTTTCCCCCCGGCTTTTTTTCCCGATAAAACATCGAGAACACATCGGGAAAATTTCAATGAATTTTTTTTGCAGTACACCGGGGCCCTCCCAAAGACTCCACATGGCTCCGACGCTATTTCCATGGGGAGTACGTATGAAATTCCCATCCCCGGGGCAAAAAAAAAAAAAAATCCAAGTAGGACCGTAAGCATTGAAGCGATATAATATTATCTTTTACCGGCGCAAAGTCATGTTATTGAATAACTGCTGTGCACTCGTATAAATTTGATTACAATTGCATTTACAGGCCCCGCCCCAAAAAAAAAATAAAATAAAAATAACGGGGGGGAAGAGGGAAGTGTTTTGGGGGGGGGGGGGGGACACTAAATATTACTGAAAGGGAAATTACTTTTTTCCGGGGAAAGAAATAGGGGCTAATTTTGTATTTTCATTCACAAACTGGCATAAAATATTTAATAAGGGTTTCCTAAAACCCCCAAAAAAAAGTGATTTGTGATCATTAGTTTTTGACTCAACAGTGGGAAAAGACAATTTTGTCAAAGACAGAAAAAAAAATCAAATTTTTACTTAAAAAAATAATCATTTTGTCAAAAAAGTTTGGGAAGGGGAAAGGTTCGACCTTAATATATTGGCTGTCAAATTGTCGATCTGGAAGCAGTCTTCACACAGAAATTCTCAGAAAAAAAACAGGCGCACGTTATAGGGGAGGGGTGGGCCCCTTTTGTGTGTCATTTTTTTTTTGGGTACATTTTTAGTTTTAGTTGAAACATTTTGGTTTTTTTTAAGTGTTTAAAACATAAAAAAAACAAACAATAGATTTTATATTTTAAAATAAAATCTTTAATAAAACCTTTTAAAAATTTCACATAAATTGTGTATTCTGTGCATTATTAAATTTTTAACTTAAACAGTAACATTGATCAATGACTGATTACCTAATTTGATTTTTAATTAAATAAACATAACCCACACATACATTTTCCCAAAAAATGGCAGTTAACAATTTTCCCAAAATTTTTTCATTTCTTTAAATTTTATTCATAAATCTAAAATACACAATTTTATAATTATTATTTATTATTTTATTTGTAAATAATAAGAAATGTGAACATGATGATGTATAGCCTACTTTTTGTATTTAATATTTAGAGAGTTAGTTAAGAAGAATTTAACTGCTTTGTTAAAATAATACTTACAAGTTAGGGAAAAATAGTAAAGCTGATGACATGTAGATACAAAACCCCATTCTGATAAAGTTTAATTTACATGGCTAGCGATAGGTATGATCTTCCCTGCAGAATAGCTTTTAATTTTTTTCCAAAACAAAATGGCAATTTTTCATCCCTGAAAGTTCATCAACCGGGCAGTTAAATTGCCCGCTTTTAATTAAAGATTTAAAATTTTATTAGATGTAGAGAAAAGTGAATTTAAAATTTCGTTGATTAGATTTAGTCAAAGTTATTTGTTAAATCAAAAATTTTCTTTGGGCTCTAGTGAAAATATTTCGATAGCAATAACATTTAAGGGCCAACTAAGGACCAAAATGGAAATAAAGTTATTTACTCTTTTTTGTGTCGTCCTTGGTGTTGGTGTGCTTGACATGGATATAATTTATCAACATGTAACAATTTTATATGTGCTTGTTTTATAAAATTGTCCATGCCAATGCATATCTGCCAAATAAAATCTATCTATCTATCTAATTTAAAGTTGTTGTTTTAAGTGGTTATTTTTATACTAATCGATTTTTGTGCTATTCTAAACATCACCTGTCTAGAATAGTTTATTGTGATAAAGTTTTTGAAATTGTCTATTTTTCTTCCAATCATTAGATCGCTGGGCAACGAAAATGTCCTTAGGTCCCACCGACAATAGCCTGTGAATAGTGAAGGTGTCAATCAATTTGCATACACAGTACCTTAACACATGCTTATACTAAGTCATGGATGATGCCGATTCGGATTACTACACATTAACAGCGGGGGGGGGGGGGGGGGGGGGGGGGGGGGGCATACGACAATAGGAGTCTGGCTGGTCAGGTGGTTAGCGGATAATTCAGTATGGGGGCCAACGAGGGGGATTTCCTCTAGACAGCTCAAACATTATGTAATCAATGGATTTTATAGGCTGGAAAAAATGTATAACCCGGGGGGGGGGGGGGGGGGGGGGAAAATGCCCTCGGCCTCCCCCCCGGTGATCCGGGCCTGCATACGGTGATTCCTAAGATATTAATTCATATCTCTGACGTCGCATATTTCCTGTGATATGACAGGGTGATGTCGTTTCGTCGACCAACCGTTTCGTCTAACTGATTCTGTATAGTAAATGAAAAGTCGTTTCGTCAACCTTAATTTTCAGTAGGCGGAAGGTGTGAAATACTCAATTAACACCCATTTACTCGCGCATTATTAATGGTAGTTGTTTAATGCGGGTGTATTTTGTCTTTAAATAATCAGCAGATAATTAATCCGATACAAAGCACATATAATTTGACGAATTATCTCTAATTATAATTGTTCATTTTACAGATCAACCTAGACTTCATCGGCACTGACTTCGTCGTGGACGACATCCGAGTAGATATTTTTAATTATTATAGTAATTTGATCGGAGATTCCAATACTAGTATAAGCATCTAGCTCCTGTAAATATAACATACTCATTAATATAGACCGTACATATGCATGTGTGTCACCAATTTTGTTATTTACTTATGGATTCTCTTTTATATTTTTTCTTTTGCAGGTGTTGAACAGTCTCAGACAGAAGCTTGACCATCTCATTGTTGAATGGTTTATGTTGGACTATGAAGCCGGTAAGTCAATTGTAGCTGATTCTTTGTTCAAAGACATTAATTATTTTTTTACCAATTAAATGAGTTTATGTTCATATAGTGCACTTGGTGTTTAGCACTCCCATTCTGATTATTAAATCATAGTCAATAACTTTTACTTTTGTGTATTGCAGCTGCCTGGCAGGCGATCAGAGAAGTTTTCCCGGGCTGCGTCTTGAAAGGGTGCGTCTTTCATTGGACACAAGCGCATCTACAGAAGATCCAGAAGGGGGGGCTAGGTCCTGCGTACCAGCTTCGAGAGGATAAGTACAACTACCTTCGAAAACTCATGAGTCTACCGTACCTGCCAGCCGAACAGATACCAGATGCGTTTCATCACCTTCACCAGCAAGCAGCGGAAGTAGGAGGCCCCGTCCTGGAAGTTGCAGAGTACGTGAGACAGACCTGGATGGAAGGAACCCATGTGGCAACCAGTACACTGGAGCATCTTCCGGGAACCAGTGCGCACGAATAATGATGTCGAAGGTATGTATGATGACATCTTGGCGTTCTTTTTTTACAACACATATAAGGAGTAATAAATAATTTGATATCAAATAATTTGATAAACACGTATTATAATAAATATATTTTAATGCTGACCCCATCACATATTTTATTTATTATTTCTTTCTTTATTTTCAGGGTGGCATAGGCGTATCAACACCATAGCCAGTGGAGCGAGTCTCGCTTTCTACGTTCTCGTGCCCTTGCTCCGGCTGAGGCTGAGACAGTGGACTTGCAGATCCGATTGGTGTCGGCTCATCTGTTGACGAGATTACATCGAGCTAGATATCACCGAATCCACGGGGAGCTCTTCAAGGCATGGGACAGCTATGAAGACGAGGAGTTGACGACAACGCAACTTTTGAGGCGATGCAGCATCCTCGCAGGTCTGGCTCCATCACCACCAACCGATGCCATCCACGATGAGGACTGCTGAGTAATTGATTATCAAACTCAACACTTCAAAATTCAATTGCAACAGCCTGCAATCAAAACACATGTGCTTTTACATCACATATAGTTTTTATTTTTAATCAATGTGTTTAATACCATTTGGTATCTTGTAATTAATGTAAATACATCATCAAGTCCCATCATCGTAGTGTATATATTTTTTTTATCACTGTGCTATCATCATACGTATCATCGTCATTGAGTATATATCATGTTTCTTAGCATCGTATCTGATCTATAGATATACCATGTTTGTATCTTGTAAATATCATTAATCAATCATCATTTTCATCTTCATCATTATGTACAATAAAGACAAAAAAATAAGTGATAACTGTTTGTTTGTTATTCCTAGTGTGCTAGTTATTATGTATGTAAGGTCCTCTTCCACTCGAAAAAAAAGAAATACCGACATACAACAAATAATGAAACCAGTGTGCGATTAATTATGTATGAATGGTCCTCTCCCGTTCTGTAAAACAAGTTTCAATTTTTTTCCAACACCTCATGGACAAAATGAGAATACAAAAAAATAAATACATAATTGTGTGCCTAATTATGTTAAACAGTTACACATGCGCGAGTAATTAGGTGTGAATGACCCTACAAAAGTATTTCACACCTTCCGCCTACTGAAAATTAAGGTTGACGAAACGACTTTTCATTTACTATACATAATCAGTTAGACGAAACGGTTGGTCGACGAAATGACTGTAATTCCTGTTCAGCGTACCCTAGATGAAAAAAATCAATCAATTATTCACAAGATAGATCTTGCAAAGATGACACCATTGTCCTGATAGTACGCATTAACCCCCCCCCCCCCCCCCCCATAAGTTCGCATTGAAAAACAAAATAATAAAACTAATTTTAATAATAAGAAGAAGAACAACAACAAAGGTAAGTTCTCAGTAGGAACTAGATTGTGTGATACGCCGATGAATAAACAAATTATTTTTGTTTTCTTACCTCCCTTGCCGAATCTCTATAGCCTCGTTTTGAACGTGTACATGTGAAAATCAAGGAAAAGGTCCCAAAATATCAAACTTTCAATCGCATATATAGGATCAATTGCACCAGCAGCAATGATGGATGGACTAGGAGAGCTGTTGGAGATGTTCAAGAACTGTTTTCCGTTGTCTTTTCTCTTTTTTGTACCGATCTTCATAATAATGTCGCCGGTAAGCCCGGTGAACGCAGCGCACGACTTTGCCATTTATCGGATGCAACAGTTCGATCATTATGATGTAAAAATAGGTAGGTATTTCTAGAATGTGGTCTTTGCTATTTTGAATGGATGGAATTATTGTCTTTCTTTTTCATTTAGTATTACCATATAAAAATGTAGTCCTATAAAAAAGCCTTTGCATATCATAATTCACCTTCAGCATTCAGTAGACTGATTTTTAACATTTTTACTTTCAATAGATGGGCCATTCTATCGAAAATAGAAAATTTCTGTTTGGCTTAAAAAATATATCAGCTTCAATATACTTTCTCGGCTCCAATTTTATAGGCATTAACATTATTTGCGGATTGATATTCTGACGTCAAAAATTCTTCTTACATTCTTTTTTAGAAAATTAAGTACAATTTTCATGTTTCATGCATGTGTGTCTTAAGTTCACATTACTAATGATTCGAAAGTTTAATGAAAAGCCGTCCAAGGACGTAATTTGTGATTGTATTTTTGCGCCATGCATTTATGGTAACGAAATTCAATGTTTTTAGTTTTCATGCTGACACTGAATTCGGTTTCATCATTACAAAGGCTATTGTCCAAGTATCAATATACTATTCTCCGAATTAATTTGTATAAAAGCTGAATACTAAATCTACAAATTGCAGACTACGGACAAAAAAGATAGCCGTTGTGGTAATGATACTATGTTTTGGTAATGACTAATAAGTTGTGGAAATGACAAATATGTTATGGTAATGACATAGTCAATTAATTTTGTTTTCAGTATGTATAAATAAAACAATATGAACATTAATACGCTGCTTTATTTGTATTTCACAGGATCAAATAACTCCAAAACAGTGAAAATGTCCAGTTTAATCAGCACATACATCTGGAAAAGCGCCAGAAAATGGCAAACCATGTTTATGCATTTAAAACAGCTTCAATAGCACTCCATATCTCTGAGTCGATCTGACAATGTCTCTTGGTGACAGGCTGAGGCGCAGTTTTAAGGAGAGTGACAATCTTGTCCCCTTTATACCACAATCTATCCTCCATTAAAGGCCAGAAATACCTGTTCACGCCAACTCTATGCATAACCTGAAACATTTATTTTGATTATAAAGTTAATGTTTGATTGGACAAAAATTTCTCGTAATTAACAATAACAAATCATAAGAAAATAGTATGACCCCTTTCATGTACAATACTTATGTGTACATACGATTATTTCTTCACATGTATTGAGACATATAAAATATTTTTTATCAAGTACTTTCCATGGTGAAGAAAAAAAGAATGATTTAGTTTCATTTTCTGAAATGAAGGCTTAGAATGTAATTAAACGCAAATGTACTTTAACTTCTATCTCGTCCTCATCAACATCCAGAATAATTCCTGGAAACGGTAGACGATCATATGTGACAACCACATTTTGTCCAACTAAGCTCTCGTCAAACACCTCAACTTGTGTCAGTTTGTTTTCCTGCAAGTGTAATCACATTATTAATAACTCTACATAGGCAAGCCTAACATCATACACAATATACTGATTATTGTTAGGAAAAGAAAAACCAAAATGTAGATCTAGAAGGGTGTATAGGATTTATTTCTAACTTTGTTAAACAACATATTTGTAAAATCACAAAGAAATTTATCTAAGTATTGTGGGTGGCTAAAAAGACATAGTTTTTGATAAAATTATTAAAACATTTTCATCTTACCTTGTGGTAGCCATTTGCAGTAATTGGTATTTTTTTTATTTGTGTTATCCAACTTTTCTGTGTCAATTTCACCTTCCTGCAATTAACCAAGAATATTATATATATATATATATATATATATATATATATATATATATATATATATATATTAAGTGATTTTATATTATTTGGAATTCTAGAATTCAACTGGACTTAATCAATATTTCTAACTACGACAATATTAGCCATATATTTCTCAAAATGTTTCAGCCAAAAAATATATGTACGAAATCGAAGGCAGTGCCTGTATTTTAAATATATCATGTTTACCTGTGAGGAGGAAAAACGCGTCGTCCTAGGATCAAAGCACTGACACCCCAAACTGCAAAAACAACTGAGAACCCGTGACCGTATAGTGTATGGATCTGTCACAACTACCTGCAAAATCGTAGTACAAGTAGATAGAATAAGTAGTAGCAATAATATTACTAGTAGTTATTGAAATGATAGTTGTAGTGTATTGGAAGCTGTGGTGATAATTTGTGGTTTATGATGGCAAGTCTAATCAGGATTGATACTGATCCTGGAATTTATGGTAAATCGGCGGTGTTAATAGTGTATTGTAATTTTTTATTTTTTTTTCACAACGGTAAATGTATTCTATTCTTGGAAAAATTTTTTACTTTAACAGCGGTAGGAGTTAAAGTTATGCTAGAATTAGTGAAAAAGTACGTGGCAAAATATATAATAAACTTTATTATTATTATCTTCTATTATTTAAATCAAGTTATGATATATATATATATATACCATATTTTACACACATTCTTTTATCAATATATTCTTATTTTATTAATACATGTACTGTTTAGTTTGATTATATGAAGTATCTCAAAACATTATAAAAAATGGAAAAATTATTTAATCAAAAGCCGGTACCTGGTGAATTTTCATGGTTTGTTGAACTGGTTGAATTTGTGCCTGTTGGACTACAGTATCGAACTCGTTGATTTCTTTTTCAGTTATTTCATATAGTTTGATCTTTGTTCTAAGACTGTTTAAGCCGTTAATAAGATCTGAAGATTTCATTATGTCGTGCTTTTTGACATGGACAAGACCATCTGCTTGTCTTTTCACTGATGCCCCAATCCCATCTGGGGCACCTTTTCCATGTTCTGCCTCCCAGAAATTCCAGCTGCCATTTTTGAACCCATGTTGAAATAGAAGTTTTGAGAACATAAAAAAGTTAGTTTTAGATCTGTACTGAGTTGTTGGTCCATCTGATACAAAGTGAACAGTTTTAATACTTGCGACTTCCTTCAGATAATTCAAAATTGGCGAAAGATGTGCCCAGATGGCAGGGGGTCCGTGCCTTAAGCAATCGGACGAGGTACAAAACGAAGTTGTTTTATCTTTGAGATAGAGGACGCCAGTATGTAAAGAAATCTGTCTTTGTGATGACCCAAAGTGAGTGCTTTGGATTTCTTCAAATATTTACAAGAATAATTTCCAGAGAAGTCAATGTGTATGATCGCTGTATCATTATTGAGTGAGTCTTTAAGCTCTCGAATTTTAGCAAATTGGTGTTTTATATTGTAAATATGTCTACAGACACGTGGCAGGTCATTCGTAACTTCAATGCACAGGTTCTCTAATGTGCCAAATTCCTTTTCTTTTACAGTCTTTGAGTTTGTTTTAGTTTGAATTTTTCCACTCAGGGTAACAATTTCTTTTTCTGTTCTGATGTTTTTCCAGCAATACCAAGATACTTGTTTGCCATCGGCGTTTTAAATGTTGGCACCTTGTTTTTACATAGGGCACACTCCTGTACATGCATTCTTTGCTTGAACTATTGCAGGTAACCTGATCAATTAATGCATCTATCTCATTTGTTTCTAAAGCCTTTCCTGATAAAGCCTATTTATCTTGTACTGAATATTTTCATGGACTTAAAAAAGACAGGTGTCACGATGTTTTTCCAATGGTTTTATAACCCAGAATGGTTTTAACCGGCAGAAAAGGCTGTACGACATTTTACTTTTATTTTCTGTTAGAAATTTTCCATGGATATTTTTTATTGAATCATTCAATAATCGTATCTGATGTTTCTCTCCATGGCGTGTGATTGTAGACTTTTTCCCGGCTAAGATACGTGAGTTGTCATCTCGTTCGAAGAAATTAGTTACGAGAAGCTTCATCAGCGTTGGTAATTTTTCTCTCCTTCCTTCTCTTTGATCTTTGTTTTTGCAGGATTTCTTAATGCCCAAAGTATTGTATACATACTTGCTAAGCCGATGCTGTTTTATCATATTATTTTTCCAAACTAAATCTCGAAGACGTTTCTTTTCGAGGTTTGTAGTAGCATCTTTGTATTCTGCCTTAAGCCGTCTTACCATAATAAGATGTCTCGTTTGCCTTTATTTTCCAATCTACTTCTCTTTCTAATTCAGATTTCTGTTTCTTCTCTTTTTAGCTCACATGAGCACAACGTGCTCAAGGTGAGCTTTTCTGATCGCCTTTTGTCCGGCGTCCGTCGTCCGTGCGTGCGTGCGTGCGTGCGTCCGTGCGTCCGGCGTCAACAATTGCTTCAAACAACATCTCCTCCTAAACGGCTTGGCCAATTTGAAAAATATTTTGCAGGAATGTTCCTTGGATGAAGCTCTACTAAAGTTGTATAAATGGTTCTGGTCCATCGCATAATTAGGTCACAGGAGCTAAAAATAGATTTTAAAAATGAAAATTTAAAAAATCTTCTTCTCTGAAACCACAAGGCCTAGCCTTTTGATTTTTGGTATGTAGCATGATTTCCAAAAAAATCTTCTTCTCCGAAACCACAAGGCCTAACCTTTTGATTTTTGGTATGTAGCATCATCTTATGGGCCACTACCAAGATTGTACAAATCATAGCCCTATGGTGATAAATGACCCCGCACCAGGGGTCACTTGTTTTACATAGAGTTATATAGGAAAATCTTAAAAAATCTTCTTCTATGAATCCATAAGGCCTAGAGCTTAGATATTTGGTATGAAGCATCATCTTATGGGCCACTACCAAGATTGTACAAATCATAGCCCTATGGTGATAAATGACCCCGCACCAGGGGTCACTTGTTTTACATAGAGTTATATAGGAAAATCTTAAAAAATCTTCTTCTATGAATCCATAAGGCCTAGAGCTTAGATATTTGGTATGAAGCATCATCTTATGGGCCACTACCAAGATTGTACAAATCATAGCCCTATGGTGATAAATGACCCCGCATCAGGGGTCACTTGTTTTACACAGAGTTATATAGGAAAATCTTAAAAAATCTTCTTCTATGAATCCATAAGGCCTAGAGCTTAGATATTTGGTATGTAGCATCATCTTATGGGCCACTACCAAGATTGTACAAATCATAGCCCAATGGTGATAAATGACCCCACACCAGGGGTCACTTGTTTTACATAAAGTTAAATAGGAAAATCTTAAAAAATCTTCTTCTATGAATCAATAAGGCCTAGAGCTAAGATTTTTGGTATGTAGTAGCATCTAATGGTTCATTACAAAGATTTTCAAAGTCTTGGCCCTGCGGTGATAAATGACCCTGCGCCCAAGTCTTCTCTGAAACCATATGGCCCATTGCTTAGGTATTTTGTGTGTAGTATTGTCAGGGGTAAAATGTTTTAGATTAAGTTATATCAGAATCCATGTCTGTTTAAAAACCTTGACATCAGTTGAAGCAATGGTACTCTGGTGAGCGATTCAGGGCCATCATGGCCCTCTTGTTTCATTCTATAAGATTGTTTCTTGTACTTTTCTTTGAGGCGTCGCTGTTGGTTAAGCTCAATTCGAAGTTTAAACAACTCTCTGTATGCCTTTGTCTGCTCTTTTTTTAATCGTGGCCTGCCTCGTTTCTTTCTTACAATTTCTTCTTCGGGTTGATTTGCTACATTATATCTGTCATCAGGGGATTGTGGAGGACTTAACTGTTGTTCTACATGCTTCAGGATAACACCATCTCTAATCCTTTTATTTTTCTGATTTTTTCTCCAGTTTCTCCAGTTTCTCCTGGTTTTTCTTTTTTCTCTTTAAGTCATCTGATCAATTGTTTTCAGTTTTCCAGCTTCTTTTCTTTTCTTATACCTCTGTCTCTCTTTCTCCTTATATAGTCTATGTTTTTCTGGATCGTCCTTCTGACGCTGTCTCCATCTGGCGGCTCTCTCTCCGCTGGTTAAGCCCATGTTTATAATGTTCTCTATATTCTTTCAAAAATTTGCAATGTAGAGAACGTTGGTCTTTGCTTTTAAGAAGTTGGTCATAGATGTCACAGATCTGTTTGGCAAAAGGTCTAATGTCTCTTTTCCTTAATATGGTACACAAGCATGCCTCAGTCTTGCCTATTTGTTTGTCCAGAGAATTCAGTTTTTGTTTGATACCTGTAAATTATTAAAAACTTTTTTATGTTTTGAACCTCTTTATTCGAGCGAAAAGTAACTGAGGACACAATTCATATTTACAATGGGTTAAAATCAGCATATAAATATATTCTCTTAAACATAACATTTTGTTTTTTAAATTCTGTGTGCAAGTGTGAAGACTAGCGTTTAATATTTTTAAAATCATTTAGTTAAGCTACAAGAACATATATTAAAGTCAAATTTATAATATTTCATTCTATAAGAACAATTTAATAATGACATGTATAAAATTGTCATTACCGAAACAATTGTGTCACTACCACAACACACACATGCGTTTCGGTGATGACCGTTGAGCTACCCGGCCGCTTACATATGATTCTCCCCTATTGTGAGTTATCGGTACTGTGACATTTACCTTTGTCTCCGGGAGTATCGGACGCCTGGGCAGATTCAATACTACTGTTTTTTAGCTCACCTGAGCACGTGTGCTCAGGATGAGCTTTTAGGATCGATGAATGTCCGTCGTCCGTCCGTCGTCCACAATTTGTTCGTTTGCACTCTAGCATCTTCATTTTATGAGCAATTATCTTCAAACTTTAAAACAATGTTTATAACCATAAAATCATGGCCAAGTTCGATTATGGCTGATATCGTACCATTAGGTCAGGAGTTATGCCCCTTTTAATATTAAAAAAATGCCATATTTCAAGTTGTTTACACCTTCATCTTTTGAGCAATCCCTTCAAACTTTATGGCAATGCTTATGACCATAAGGTCTCGATTGAGTTTGATTATGGCTGAGATTCATGAATTAGGTCAGGAGTTATGCCCCTTTTAATATTCAAAAAATGCCAATTTCACTTTGTTTACACTCAGCATCTTCATCTTTTAGCAATCATCTTCAAACTTTATGCAATGCTTTTGACCATAAGGTCTCGATTGAGTTCGATTATGGCTGAGATCTGTCAATTAGGTCAGAAGTTACTCCCCTTTTAATACAAAAAATGCAAGATTTCACTTTGTTTATTCTCTACCAACTTCATTTTTTTAACAATCATTTTTAAACTTTAAGACAATGTTTATGCCCATAATCTCACAATTGGGTTCAATTATAACTGATATTGACTTGTAAATTTAGGAGTTATGCCCATTTCACCTTAAAAAAAAAACCAGATTTCACTTTTACACTCAAGCATCTTTATTTCTTAAGCAATCATATTTCTCAGGTGAGCGACCAAGGGCCATCTTGGCCCTCTTGTTTCTCTTCATCGGCGATGATGACTTGTTATTCTTGTCATCCACGGTGATTTTTTTTTTAGCAGACATCTTTTCTTAAAGAAACCAGATGTGTTTCAAGTTGTATGAGCACTTTCTCGATAAACATTATAGTTGATTTTTTTTTTGGTACAATCTGATTTTTTTACCAGCGCAAAATTGACCCATTCAATTAAGAAATATGTGCCAACTGTGAGAATTCTGCGCCGATCCCGAAAAGGCACGTCCTAGCCTAAACACAGAGTTTACAAGACAAGTTTCATCTACCCGGATTTGTGTTCCCAGTTTAACCCTGACTTTACACAGTTTATTCGGAAAACTTGGTGTTGTTTGTAGGTAATGGAGGATATAAAAAAAAAAAGGAAAGTGAAGTTTTTGATAAGGTATTTCACCCTCTTAATGTCAATGTATGACAATTTTCCTTAACTAATATGGTAAATTATTGTGTCTACCATAGGTTTAATGTGTTTTCAAAGTGAATTGCTGATTTTTATGCCTATGATGAATGAAAATGTAGGGCGTTAGAATTCCCGCAGAATTTGCTACATCAATGCAGTGTTCCCATTCACGCACAAATGTATGTGAATCACGTACAGAATGCTGAAAAAACGTACAATATATCAGAATACTAGTCTTCTCTACGTGACCGGAACGTTCACAAAATGCCTACCGTTTTACTTTTCTTTCCTTCATTTTTAATCCCCCGCCGCGAAGCGGGAGGGGGGTTATAGGAATGCCCTTCGTCAGTCCGTCCGTCAGTCCGTTAGTCCGTCAGTGTGTCCGAAACACTTTCGTGTCCGCTCCATATCTCATGAACGCTTGGACACATTTTCTTCAAACTCGGCTAAAGTGTTAACCTCATTGAGCTGATGTGCAGAAGCATGGGCGGTCATGCTGGCTCAAGGTCAAGGTCATATTTGAAGGTCAAATGTTATTTTCGTGTCCGCTCCATATCTCATGAACGCTTGGACACATTTTCTTCAAACTCGGCTAAAGTGTTAACCTCATTGAGCTGATGTGCAGAAGGCATGAGGGGTCAGCTTTTCGTGTCCGCTCCATATCTCATGAACGCTTGGACACATTTTCTTCAAACTCAGCTAAAATGTTAACCTCATTGAGCTGATGTGCAGAAGGCATGAGGTGGTCACGCTGGCTCAAGGTCAAGGTCATACTTGAAGGTCAAATGTTATTTTCTTGTCCGCTCCATATCTCATGAATGCTTGGACACATTTTCTTCAAACTCGGCTAAAATGTTAACCTCATTGAGCTGATGTGCAGAAGGCATGAGGCAGTCACGCTGGCTTAAGGTCAAGGTCATACTTGAAGGTCAAATGTTATTTTCGTGTCCGCTCCATATCTCATGAACGCTTGGACACATTTTCTTCAAACTCGGCTAAAATGTTAACCTCATTGAGCTGATGTGCAGAAGGCATGAGGCGGTCACGCTGGCTCAAGGTCAAGGTCATACTTGAAGGTCAAATGTTATTTTTGTGTCCCATATCTCATGAACGCTTGGACACATTTTCTTCAAACTCGGCTAAAATGTTAACCTCATTGAGCTGATGTGCAGAAGGCATGAGTCGGTCATGCTGGCTAAAGGTCAAGGTCATACTTGCAGGTCAAATGTTATTTTTGTGTCCGCTCCATATCTCATTCAGGAGTGTTCCCCTTGCCTTACACAGACCACTTCTTGACCTGGATTGCACTTCCACAGTGATTTATTGTACTCAGTAAATAATAGTATGTCATGTTCACAATCATACAAATTATTTCATGATATATAAAGTTTTTATTTGAGTTACACATGTACTTTGTGGTTACCTAACACATCCTATACTTCATTGATGTTCACTTTTTGTACTGTTTCCCATGTAAAACTTGTCAGTAAACTTTTAATATATGTGCCTCCAAATTCTGAGATTCATACATAACTCCGGAAAGTTAAATTGTCTTAAACTGATCTTCTATGTCTGCTACAACCATGCCAGGTTAAGGTGAACATAATCCTATGACCAAACAAATTCTAATATTTGGCCAGCGGCGGGGGATATAGCTGTCCTTTGGACTGCCTTGTTTATATTTACACGAACCTGAATACCTACACGTACGTCGTAGCCTTGTGTTTTATGGCATGAAAATCGATAAATGACGCTTCGGAAATTCCTCGCTCTAAAAATAGCACAATTATGGGAAGTAACTGCTGAGGATACGTATGATAAGGTTCGAGTGTGCGAACTCGACTGTGCGTCTGCATAAAATGTTGGGGAAAAAACAGTCTACGCTGACCGGCCTGTGGAAAATAACTTCCCCAGCACCCGCAGCCAATTCCGATAATGTTCAGCAACAAGATGACAGTCCAAGCGATGTAAATACCATTAAAAAGAGGCCAAAAATAAAAACATTCCAAAAACATTGGTTGACATTATTTCCGTGGCTTCGTTTCGACGATGATAATAAAACTATGCATTGTTTGACATGTGAGGATGCGGCACAAATATCGTGCAATACGAAAACAAATACGTTTGTGACTGGTTAAAAAAACTATCAAAAAACGGCAGGGAAGTCTTTTTCCTGTTGACTGTTATGAAATAAACAGTTAATGAATGAAAAGTAATGTTATTTTCAATTCTTGCCCTTAAAAAGAAGGAATGCAGACATTGTATTCAGTAACAAAGCATTTTTTATGTTGGTACCCCCAATTTTCACACGGAACCCCCAGAACTGAAAATTGTGGCTCACAGGGGGTTCCATGAACCCCTTGATTAGAAAATGCGTGGGAACACTGCAATGTATGGCTTATTTACAGGACTAATAAAAATGCAACTCGTTTTGCCCACTACCTGACTGCCCTACTGTCTTTGCATCAACTAAGTTAGGATAATGTAGATCTGACTCAACCAAATCTAGTTAACTTATCAACTGTTATCTTTTTTTGTTGTTGTTAATATCAAGCTTAATCTTGAAATGAAAGTCCAGGTCCTGAGATTATAAAACTTTTTCCAGCTCAACTCAGTTTGAGACTGAAATTTGATTTGCTTATTTTATGTATATTAAAACAAACTGAGTAACTTTGATAGTGAATTTATGTAAATTGTAGTAATGGCTAATTGTGGAACAGAGATAGTATAGCAAAATTTGAAAAACTTAACTATTAAAATTAAACTTTGAGCACAAACTTGAGGTGAGTACGAAAAATGTTTATAACCTTGGGGTCAGGGCCAATAAAAACTACAGATGACCGGAAAAAATAAACTCATTACACTCATCAGGCCGATAAAAATACTGTTCATCAGACAATGTGACCAACAAATTTCTGTGCCGAATGGTAAAATTTTGACAATTTAACCCTTTTCTTCATAGAGACACAGTCTGATACATTTACCTGTTACTTCATGCAGACGCATTTTGACTCAATTCCCTGTTACTTCATGGAGACACTGACAGTTTTCAACTGCATAAAAGTTCATAATCTGCAAATATTCTAAATATCATTATTGCCTTTTTAAAACTTTAATCATATAGCAATCTATATAAACAAAACAAAAGTTGGGTTTGTTCTGAAAATAATTATAGGGGTGGCGAAATCTCATTTTATTTTACTTGTCCACGGACAACCAAAATTAAAAATTCACTTGTCCGTTCATTTTGAAAAACTATTGGTATAAAATATGGAAATAATTGAAATTTTATTACTACTCTCAATAAATTAATTTAGGCATGTAAAAAAACATTATATTTACTGCCTTAACACTGAAACTTGAAACATCTTTTACTGACTGATTTAACATTCAAACTGTTTAACACCGCAGAATTGTCTTATGCTTCTGTTATTGCTGTCAAATTCGACATTTCGCTGAGCCCTCATCTTCGACTCTAAGCCATGGGAAGTCTTTAAGGCATGATTCTTAAAATTGTCTTTAACGCTTTGTTTTATCATATTTTTAATCTTAGTATTTTATTGTTTTCTTGGGGGTTTGATCGGGATATTCTTCCCCTTTTCTTGTTTGGGACGATTTTTAATAAGGAACCGATCCATTTGACAAGGAACTTACCGATTATAGACTGTGCATTAAAGCTCTGACTTTGACCTTTAATTTTCATATCTTAATATTTTAGAAACGAAACCAGTCAAAATGGAATGGTTTAATATGTGGATCCAAACTCTGCCACAGTAGTTACCTCCCCTTACAGATGTAGATAACCACTGTCACAAGTAAAAATTAACAGAATTAATTTTTCTTTTTTCCAAAAATTTTTGTTTTACTGCGAGTGTCATTTCCCAAAGTATGCTTTCTTTAATAAACATCAAATATCGCCTCATGGTAAAAAAATAATTTAAAAAAATATTTTGTTGTTGTGACAGCAGACGAAGACGCCATTTTGTTAGTTTACCATCATCACGTGACATTTGTGAATGCAGTGATTTTTTTTGCTTGTAAGGGAGATCACTGTGTGGAGTTTGATGTGGATCATCTTGTAAGCTGTCGAATAATAAACTTCAGATGACCCCTATTGTTTATGGGGTCTCTAGGTCAAAAGCAAAGTCTCAATGATCATGCATATGGTAATCAGTTCAGATCAATAACTTGAGAATGCTTAAACCCTTTTCCTCAAACTTGATGAGGTAACAGTGTTGGGTAATGACTGGTAGGAAATTTCGTCATGACCTATCAATTTTTAGGTCACTTGATCATAGGCCAATTCAGTTTAGTCAAAAACAGCCCTATTTGCAGTGAATATGTAATGTGTTTTTTCCCTTATTGGTCTTACCTCTGACTGCACATCATGTGGGGATGTTCTTGTCGTATTGACAGTTCTTGTTTTTTGTTGACTTTTTGTTTTGTTTGTCTTTTAAAGGAAAATTGATATAATTTTATATAGGTGAAACAAAATTAGGTTTTTATTTTCAGGAAGTAAGATGTCACTTATCAATATGGAAGCAAGGCCACTCGATGCTAAAATGGTGACAAGAAGATGCATCTTGGCCAGACTGAAAGAATTCACAGGTGCTAAATACAGGGAGCTTATTGAACAGAAGGCTGGAGGTCTGGTCTTGTTGCTTCCACAGAATCTGTCAAACTTGTCAGCAGATGCCAAGAAGGTCAGCTGGGCATCCAATTAATATAATTATTTAATTTTCTCACACGAGCATATCAGAATTAAATAGATTTGAAAGTCACATTGATTTTAAGTGGAAATATTTGGCTATTCTAGCTATTGTCTTGACTTTGAAAATAAAAGTTTGTTCTTTTCTTTTTTTTCCTAACTTCACTTTATTAATATAAAACAGGTGAGCCTTAGAAAATGAAACAATTCAAATTATAAGTAAAGCTGTCTGCTGATTGTGTGATTATATGTTATTGCAGCACCTGCAGTCTCTGGAGATGGAGCTGCTGGCAGTAGAGGACAGTGGGGTGCCAGTCTACTTTGCCTGGGAGACAGAGGAGCTGACACAGATCTATGAGGGGGTCACCGCTGGATCTGGGGATGAAGCTGCAACAGCTGTTGAAGGTACACTGCTGGAATGTTAAGGAAAGAAACTAATGATCTCGTTATGACTAAGTAGTCCTATAAGAATGGTCATAGATGGATATTTCTTGCATCACATATTTTTCTGTTTGTGGGTGGCTGTAGCCACATTTCGTGCTCATTTCCAAAATAAGTCTATTTAAACTTGATTAAGTTGATAAAAACCTTTATCATATATCCTCTTTCCTACCCATGAAAATGTTAACAGATATTTGTGATCCATGAAGTATGCTAGAGATGCCGGACCCATTATATGATCTCTGACTGAATGGTTAGAGATTTTTGACCCAATTCTTAATGCATATTTATGGGATTCCTTTAGAGCACTGGGATGTACTGTATATTGTAGTATTCTGTGTTGACAATGCCTCTTCATGTTGTAGCCCTGTTCAGTTCAGCCTCCGCCAACGGTTTCCAGATGGTGATGTCGGGGGCCCAGGCCAAGGCACTCAGTGACTTTCAGGTCACCAATATACAGGTACCTAGCTGGATGATATTAAACAAATAAATAGAATATTGCTCCCCACATTTCAGAGGTAATATATCTGAAACTGATATGGAATAAGTGAAACCTGTGTGTCAGTCTGTTCCAGACCCAAATAAATTGTTGTATTGAACAGTGTTATAGATCTGAGATTCAGTTTGAACAATACTAAACTGGCATTGGTATCATAATGGAGCATAAAGTAATTGATCTACTCGTTGCACATTTAGAGAAAAATATAAACTTTAATTTGACTCTTATAATTGTAACTTTGATTTATGTTAGTATGGATATTTTAAGAGATAATTGTCTTTAAAATGTGGAAAAATAGGATGGGTTTGTGGATCTATTTGTAACTGCATGCAACAATTTCCATGGATGATGTCTAATTAGCTTATATACAGATTTGCTCATTTAAAGTAAAAGGCATCTTAAGACTTGTGGGTGACTGTTTGCTTTCCTGCCTACAGATATTCATGTGTTTGTTGTACAGGGCCACCTGTCTGGGTACGGTATAGAGGAGCAGCTGCCAACCGTGGCGGTGGTCACTCACTATGACGCCTTTGGTGTTGCCCCAGTAAGTGGTCCTACTGTTATGGATAATATCATAAGTGTATCATATAATGTCATATATACTATTGCCCGCATTAGCATACTTATTCTGCCAAACAACATGATGTGACGTCATTTCCTATTTTATTGATTGCTGGCTTTGACAAAGGCATTAAATTGTCAAACTTAGATTGTGCCTTGCTTATTATTAAACACAACTTGAAACAATTTATTAAATCTACCATTTTTTGTTAGTTGCTCCATTCATTTCCAGACAGAGGAGCTGTAACCTATAAATAGATTGCTATTATTTTTCCTCGTAATTATCAGTTTTCAGCTTCAATACAGTATGTGTGAAGTACACTGTTAAGATATATGTACATGCTGTTTATGATTGTGTACTTTAATGTTAATTTGTTTTATTTTTAAATTTTATTTTTTCTAATTAAGTTTATTTCTTAAAAAGTAAAAAAAAAAATGTTTTTAAATATTTGAATAAATCTTGGTAAAACTTGGATCATATCAGAAGAATAGATTCAGCACTTAAGTACGTGAACCCCCATGTTTGTGTTACAGAGCCTGGCCACAGGGGCAGATTCCAATGGCAGTGGTGTGGTGGCCCTTCTGGAGCTGGCCCGGATCTTCTCCAAGTTGTACACCAACTCCAGAACACATGCCAAGTATCCTTCCAAGCAGAGTAATCGCTCTAGGGCTACACTCATATTGTTTTCCTAGTATAGATACAAGTAACTTGAACTACATTTTTCAAGAGAATGGTTTCTCTCTGTATTTTTGTGAGATTAAAAAAATCATACATGGGGGATATGAAAACTTCTTGAGTTTATGGCAATTTTGAAAAATGTTGCATAAAATAAAAAACAGAAGCCAGCTGTTATGTATAATATATTTAGGTTTCAAAAATAATCCCAAAAGAACGTAACTTTATTGGAGGGTAAGGTAGAGAGTGGAAATGGTATTAAGAATAAGAACTATATGTAGTTCTCTTGGTTTCTTTATGATTTTCTAGATTTCATCATGAAATTTTCATGGATTAAAATAGTAATTTCATATTAAAGTCCTTTTTAACCCCATTTTCTGTGTATATATTTACAATTCTTACTGTACAATACGCTCTAATGTTGGATGAATTTAAGATTCGTTCTTAAGTTTTAAATAAAAACAAAAAAAATTAAACATTGTGTACTTTGAGAACTTTATAACTGCAGATTTGGTGTACTAAAATGGTTTTCTCTTAAAATGGCTTTTAAACAGTCAGTTACTTCTTGTCCTTTGTAGCAGGCTGTTTGTCCTTAACTCTAGACAGATTTAATCTTGTTTTTCTGCTGACTGGAGCAGGGAAATTCAATTACCTTGGTGCTAAAAAATGGATTGAAGATAACTTGGAGAATGCAGGTAAATATGAGCAATGATTTGTATGCATCTGTACTGAAATGAGAAATTTTCAAGGGAGAAATGATATGTTTGCCTTAATTCACATCTAAAAAAACAACAACAGATTTTGAGTGACTGCCATTTTTAGTACTTTTTAAAATGGACAGGTTTACAAATTAACAAATGACTCGTTAGTGTTGTTGATTAATGGTAGATAACATGCTGTTGATGTCATGATTATTTATCATTATTAACAAATGAATTTTATGTTACATTGATACACATGTGGCATGTCAAATTCAGATAATTGTCTCAGATTGAAAAAAGTATTCATGACTGAGTTAAAGAATAGTAATATTAAATGAATATTTTAAAAAATCCAGTGCTTTATACAGTTTGGTTTGAAGAAGAGACTTGTGCTATGTGATTGAAACATTTTGATTTGTCATGATATTGAAATTTACAAATTGTGGCTAGACATTTCAGGTTGGGACTTAATGATAAAACATGATTTGTATTCTTTTGGACAAACTTATTTCATGGTGTCATAAAAATATTAGTAAAAAAAACAAAACTGCCTAATACCAGTAATTTGAAATATTGCAATATCTTAAGATTAAATCCCTGTCTATGTTTATTGTACACAGAAAGCAGCTTGTTGGCAGATGTGTCGTATGTTCTGTGCCTGGACAGTATTGGTGCAACTGACAATCTCCGTCTCCATGTGTCTAAACCTCCACGTGAGGACACACCTGGCTGGGAGTTCCTGCAGGTAAGTGTACACTCTTAACACCATATACACACTCCATAGTTGAAGCAGAGTTGTATTATGGATGTTGTTCACATAAGTAGCACTTGTCATGGTTTGAGTCAGTGATTTTTTTCCTTCTGTAACTGGTACCCATTAAAGGACCATTCACAATTTACGAGGGGCCCAAATTGATTCACAATTCAAAATTCTATTTTTGAAAGAGCCATGGTTTAAACACCTCCTTCTCATCTGTATTTCAAACGTGCTTCTCTTGCACCATACATCAGTTTCTTGAAAATATAAACCATTCCCAACCAATTTGAAGATAAATTGCAAGGTTTTTATCCATAGCCCACATTTTCTTCTCACAATATCATCAGAAATGTCGCTACTTTTTTCACAATTTTGAGAATCGAATCCCGGTAGGGACTTCGGATTTCTCATGTGAGGAAGCCTTCCAGCTGGCTTGCGGTAGGTTGGTGGTTCTACCCGGGTACCTCTGTGTACTCGGGGTCTTCCTCCACCTGTAATTAGCTGGATGTCGCTATATGATTGAAATACTATCGCAGTGACGGTAACCCCCAATACAACAACAACAACAATTTTGAGAAAAGCAACACTAATTTTTCACAAACAAAGGTGTACTGAACCCATTCGCTATTCAAGGAAAAATATCATTGTGGGTAATGGAAGTAAGAGTATGTGCCATGTTATTGGAAGGATTATGGACCGATCCACAGTTGTGACTTGCCAAAGTCAGTAAAAATGCTAATAGGGTCATAACTCACACAGTTTAGTACTTCGTACATGTTCCTTGCTACATAACAGTGCTAGTTACAGTTCAAGGTGTTTCTTGTAAGCTTTATATTTTAAGGATATGTAAAGGCACTAGATAAAGCTTGCATATTGTGATATCTTGATACTTCCTCATATCAAATTTTCAAATCTTTGATCTGTGTAACAAAGGAACATCAGCACATTGGGGCTTTCATTCATATGTTGAATCAATGAAGACAGAATGCTGCTATGCACTGGTCTCTAAAGAAGTCAGATATATTCTTTCAATCTTGGCTGCTATTGCTGCTTTGTACTCTGAATGTACTGAAACTAGTAAATAATGTAGCGGATACCATACAACATGGCGAAGCACTGGTGTACAGCCATAAAGTGCTGTTTCACTCCTAAAGGATACTGGTACACAGTCAAACCTGTCTCAAGCGGTCAGTCAAGGAAACAAGAGAAAGTGACCACTTAACAGAGTTGATCAGTTAAAGAAGGATAGATATGTAATAAAATGCTATAGTTAGGTTATATTAAAATGTCTGCTTTATGCAGGTTGAGTGCTAAATACAAGTTGCTGTTAATACAGGTTACACTGTATACATATATCCCTTGTATGGCATTCAGCCTAGAAGGGTAGTTCCAGTATTAGCTGGCCAGTGTCTGGTATAATGTGATGTCTTGTCACTTGTCTACTGCATACCATAGGGAGGCAGCAATATACATGTAATTGTCTCTTCAAGACAAAGTCCCCAGTTGACCAAAAACCTTTTTTTGAAAAATTAATCCCAAGGAAACAAACATTAAGCACTTTACAAAATTTTGTGAAAAAGTTTGGAGTCCTGCCAAATATTAATTTTGAGCTGATCAAGAAAACAGGAGTCTCTCTCCCAAAATACAAGTCCCGGCCTCCATACAAGGAGTGTGAATCTTGAAACAGATTGTAGTACTTCAGTTTCATGTTTTTATGAAGTGACTATTAAGAGGTTTTGGTTCAAAGCAGAGATTATTGAAGCTGCTAAGCATTGAATTTTTCATTTCTGGCAAATATGGTAATTTCTTGTCTGTAGATGTAAAATTAAATCAAGTTTTCTGTACTCCGTTCTTTTTTCTAATGCAGCATTTAGAGAAGGTTACCAAGACATTCCATAAAGACGTGAACTTCACACTGGTGCATAAAAAGATCAACCTGGCAGAAGAGGTGTTGGCGTGGGAACACGAAAGATTCAGTATGAAGAGACTTCCAGCCTTCAGCCTGTCACACTTTGACACTCATAATAGTCCGGATAGAGCCACCATCCTGGACACAAGGTTTGTGCCTGTAGAAAATCAATTTCTCTGTTGTTATAGTCATGTCAAACAATCATAGGGTTGAACAGATCCATCAAACTAGTGTGTGTGCATTCAAAGTATATTACTCCAACTATTCTCTATAATAAGCCTCAAGGTAAAATCCAATTGCATGTGGATACCAGAGGTGTAAAAATAGTAGTTGCAATAGTTGGAAAGGAAAAAGAAACACAAAGTGTTTAAATGAAAGACAGTGTTAAAATTATAGTAATAATGGTACAGTAAATACATGTATAGTGCATACCCTGAGTCTGAGGTTTAGAACAGTGGAAAAAGTCCCTTCATTAAATCTCATCACTTCCTTGTAGTGGCTGCCATCTTGTTATTTTGTGGTCTGTTTTTGTGTGTTTGATTATCAATGTTCTACTTCTTCCACAAGTCAGATGTGATGCATCTATTATTGTTTACACCTCCACACGCAACTGGATTTTTCCTTGATGCTTATTATTTGGGTGCTGTGGGTTTGATAACCAATTGGGCCAAATTCCTTTATGATGAGGAAAATTCGCTTATCGTCTCTGAAACATGACCTGTAACCTTTTCCCGGGGGGGGGGGGGGGGGGTTAGCCCCAGGCGACAGTTCTAATTATATGCTTAGAATACCCACACGTTATAGTTTGATTGTCACAAGTGTCTTTTCAGTGTGTATTTAGAGTACACAATCATGGTTAATCAAACTGTTCAATATATGAAACCAACAATTCAAGATATTGACTGACTGTACTGACAATAATACAAATGGTTAATTTATAGTTGGTCACAATAATGAGGATGCAAAGTCAGCCTGAAGTTGTATGTCTTTAATTACTTACCGATTAATGATTGTGTCCTGAAGTTTTCAGTTCTGAAATACTGTTTTTGGGTTGTAAAATCTATGCATACAAATTTCCATCTTTTTGATCAGATAATAATTCTCTTTGCAAAAAATAATTCTCTTTGCATAAAAAAAAAAAAAAATATATATATACATAGTATTTAGTGTGGTTATACTTATTAAAAAATTGAAGTACAATCCTTTACCTATAGTTTTTAAAATTTTCTTTTATAGTTTTATGGAATTGTTGCACAATCAATGTCTTTGTCACAATAATATTTTTCACTTAAGTTAATGGGAATTGCTTAATTATTTGTACAAATTATTCTTGATATACTGTTCCTCCTAGTGAAATCCAATCCAACGAAATCCTAGTTAACTGTTATATGGTTATGAATTTTGTCTAGACTGAAACACACACATGAGTATTATCCAATGAAATCCTAGTTAACTGTTATATGGTTATGAATTTTGTCTAGACTGAAACACACACATGAGTATTATATTAATAATTTCCAGGAATATACTGTTCTTCCTAGTGAAATCCAATCCAGTGAAATCCTAGTTGACTGTTATATGGTTATGAATTTTGTCTAGACTGAAACACACACATGAGTATTATATTAATGTTTTCCGGGGATATTCTGTTTTTTCCTAGTGAAATTCAATCCAATGAAATCGTAGTAAACTGTTATAAGGTTATGTATTTTGTCTAGACTGAAACACACACACATGAGTATTATATTCATATTTCTAGGGAGAAGGTGGATGATGAAAAGCTAGTCCGAAACATTCGCATCATAGCAGAGGCCTTGGCTCGTCACATCTATAATCTGTCCAGCCAGGGAAATGTACAGCTGTTCAGTGAGGCACTGGTGAGTTGATAGAGCAGTTCTTCATTCTTTGATTTAGGCTTTTCAGTAAAGGAATGAGAAATGATATGGATTTTTCTACTTTGGCACAAATGTAATAGTACACCAAGAAATTAAGTGGGCAATAATAAGTCATATTCTTTTTTCATTGTTATTATATAATGAATCAAAGGGTATAGTTATATATATATATATGATGTGTTGCTTGCTTGGATATTTAAAAAAAAATATATAAAGAAAACATTTGTCATTAAGCTTAAATATACATGTGTTTAACAGATTTTTCGTGTACTCCAGCTATTTTTGTGTTACCTGCTGTAACGCTTCAGCAGGTGATAAACGTGTTCCAGAGAACACTCTTGTTTTTCTATAAATGTGTAAGAAATGGATGAATAAATGTATGATGTGTGTCTGTGATACAGGACGTCCAAACAGACCTGGTGTCAGCGTGGCTTGACCATCTGACGGCCCAACCCCGGGCAGCTCAACTTCTTCCCAAGGATACCAGTCTACTGTCCACCCTGGAGGAGACCATGACCAGATATCTGAAGGATGTCAAGCGAACAGTCGTCAAGACAGACAAGCGGTAAGTGGTAATTGGAAGTCTTTGAGGAAGAAAATGATGTCGTGGAGACGTGACTTTACTGGTAGATGTTGTTCTTTAGTGTATTAAATACACTCTTACATCTCTTTTGTGACTTGTCATTGCCCAGTGTACAAGGTGTTCCAATGATCAGTGAAACAGTCAGATTCTTTTGAAACTTGGAATATTTTAGGTTCATATTTTTCATGCAAATGTTTGTCTCGGTAATTACTAAAGCTAGGGGATTGAAAATTCCCATGGGTGTTCGGGTTCAATACCTTATGGTGTATGTATTTTATGTCAACACTACAAAGGGTAACAGCTATCATTTTACTAGCCAGCACTGAGAAAAGTTGAGTACGCTGTCAGCTTTTGTTTCACAGGCATGTCTGTAGGGCTGCAGTGATTTGATTCGATGCATCGATATTCAGTCATGTCTCGATTCGATATTCGATTCCCATAGTGTCGGATACGATTTGATACTGGATTTGGCCCCTGCAATCATTTGAGGCAGATCATCCGTACAAGTTTGAAGAAAAAATCCGAAGAGATCTGGATATACGATGGCCAATAAACATGCATTTTGATTGGTTAGATCTATCATGGCTTATCCAAATAAAAACGCCGGTTTAGCTTAACGCCTTAGTTGTTTAAAGGTGGCTGACTCAGGCGACAGTTCTTCATCTTTGTCATTATGTAGTCCTCCAAGGAAAACAAATTCTGAAGTAAGGATTTATTTCAGGTTTAGAAATAAAATATATTTGGAAAGGCCATGTGTAAAATCTGTTTTACTGACATTAATTACCTTTAATCAGGAGCAACTACAAATCTATTGCAACGCTGGAAGTGAACGTTCTTGCCTATACGAATATATCTAACTCAAAAACGAATCTTAGATTTAAAATAGCTGATGACCTTATTAAATTCATGTAGTTAAACTCATTTCCTCACAGAAGCATCTGAGATCATAACAGCTAACAGATAAGACCCTGATCAGTAATCTTCTTAAACTCTTTAGTAAGGTTCTTCCCTGTTTGCCTATCAATGAAAAAAATATAGTTGTAATTAGATGTTGGGATGTTTTTGATCATCAAAAGGTGAACATTTTAAAATTACATCATATATTCAAGTAATCTTTTAAGAGAGCTAAAACACTTGATATTTTTAACTCCTCATAGTTTCGTTACGTTTTAATCAGACAGTTGATAGTGTTAAATATGTTGTTTGCTAATGTTTGTCAATATTTAACCATACATTGTTTACATTTACTTATTTCATTTGTATTTTATAACTAAGATATAAACAGGTTAACAGAGTAAGACCAAACAATTTCCTTTAAAGAGCATTAAGATCTTTGTACATGTTTCTGTGTTCCATTGATATTTGTTTCAAAATCTAGCCATATATCAGTAAATAAGTGCTAAACAATATGTTAAGGATGTTATGTAAAATTATATCTTCTTTTATTTGACTTGAAACTGAAATAAATGCTATGTTTTTAATCATTTTTGATAATTTTTATGTTTAAACCTATTACCGGTAAGCAAATTTCGAATCGAAAATAATCAAATCAGGAATCAAATAATCGAATAATCGAATCGTATGGAATCAAATTGTTGCTGAATTGTTGCAGACCTACATGTCTGCACTTTAATCTAAATATAGTTTAGGTAAAGAAGCTTCAAAGCATAGAATGTATTTGGTGAATAAGAACTAAGTATTTTTAAACATCACTTATTAAAGAGGATAAGTTGTAATCAATTTGCACAAATGAGTGATGTACAGTAAAGTTCTTATTTAGATTCAGAGAACTGCTGTCCTTGACAAAAATTTGACAAAATGTTAAAGTTTAATATGGCCGTTTTATTTACCCCAAAAGTTGAGAGTCTTGGGCGCAGTATGAGTTAGTGAGAACTCGGGTGGTTGTAAGAGGTCATGACTAAGATGCATACATTTAAGCATGGTTTTTCATGTTATGTGATGGCCTTGTTACAGAGACCCTGAGTTTGTGTTCTATGACGGGGCAGAATACAAGATGAATGCATTCAGTGTGAAGCCAGCCGTGTTTGATCTCTTCCTGGCAGTAGCCATCGGCGGGTATCTTACAGCCATTTACTTCCTGGTGCAGGTAAGTCTGTGAATCAGCTGTCACTGCCTTGGTGGCTTTTATTGTTCACAGAAATGCAGTGTAGGAATTCTTTTATGTTACATGTTTATACAAAAAGCTTGATAATTTGAGTTATTTTACTTATTTATGGAAAGAAAAAATTACGAATAATTTGTTACTTTTTATACGCCCATCTTAAGATGGGGCGTATTATGTGAACACTCACGGCGGGTGGGCGTGCGGGCGGGCGTGGAACATTTGTTGTCCGGGCTCTAACTTCAATACCGTTTGCCCAATCCTTTTCAAACTTTCCACACATGTGCATGGCCATAATATCTCAGATGAGTTCGATATCCAGCATTATCACTTGAATGACTTAGAAGTTATGGCCCTTGACGTACACAAAAAACTTGAAATTGTGATTGTCCGGGCTCTAACTTCAAAACCGTTTGCCCAATCCTTTTCAAACTTTCCACACATGTGCATGGCCATAATATCTCGGATGAGTTCGATATCCAGCATTATCGCGTGAATGACTTAGAAGTTATGGCCCTTGACATACACAAAATACTTGAAATTATGATTGTCCGGGCTCTAACTTCAATACCGTTAGTCCAATCCTTTTCAAACTTTTCACACATGTGCATGGCCATAATATCGCGGATGAGTTCGATATCCAGCATTATCGCGTGAATGACTTAGAAGTTATGGCCCTTGACGTACACAAAATACTTGAAATTGTGATTGTCCAGGCTCTAACTTCAATACCGTTAGCACAATCCTTTTCAGACTTTTCACACATGTGCATGGCCATAATATCACGGATGAGTTCGATATCCAGCATTATCGCGTGAAAGACTTAAAAGTTATGGCCCTTGACGTACACAAAATACTTGAAATTGTGATTGTCCGGGCTCTAACTTCAATACCGTTTGCCCAATCCTCTTCAAACTTTCCACACATGTGCATTGCCATAATATCTTGGCTGAGTTCGATATCCAGCATTATCATGTGAATGACTTTGAAGTTATGGCCCTTGATGTACACAACATACTTGAAAATTTGCTTGTCCCTAGTCCTTAGACCCTATGAGGTGTTGTCAGATCTTGCAGTTAATTAATGGAAATATATCAACATTTTTTTTTTTATGATTAACATTCATTGACTAATGGGATTTTGGAATTATTTTGCTTATTTATGGACAGTAGCTTGTTTCTCTGAGCTATTTCTGAGAGTCCCCAAACTATGATGGGCGTATTTTGTGGCAGTCCTGACCCTTGTTAAATCTACTAAATAATTTTGCAATGTCCATGCCTTTGTCATATGAGATAAAAAGAGTTTTGGGGACTTCCAAATTGCTTTGTTGTCATTTAGGACCTGGGAGGAAATTCAAAAGAAACAAAAACACAGAATACAAAAAAGCATGTCATTTCTTTTATTCTAGAAAACTGATAGTGACTTTAAACCATTAAATTTCAAATGAATATATATATATTTTTCTGAAGTGACATATATATTTATATATATAATTTTGTTTACTTGATAGATTATAATAGTGAACAACGTTTATATGTTGGAAAATCTCTTTTTTTTTGCAGAATTTCTACGTGATTTTAGGAGCATTTTCAAAGGTGATCAGATCGCCAGCCAAAACATCCAAAGTGAATTGAGAAAAACCAAAGTCTATCCAATATTCACCATTCTCTACATTTCTGTACAGTGTTTTATCATACTTCATGGATTCTGATGCAAAGAACTGCCCTCTTGTTGAGGAAGCTATAAAATGTTTGTTCACATCTGTAGATACGTAGTTGTCTATTCATGTTTTGCTTTGTGTATAATTGTCAAATATATTATGGGAATTGTGGAATAAGTTATGCAGTAGTAAACATCTAATTTACAGAGTTTAGTGAACGTTCAGATACCTTGACTGTAAGAGGTCTTATGAAGATCCCTTAGAATTAACAATTTGTGTATAAAGACATCCCAAGATTAACTGTTTTCCCATATGTATGTAAACAGCTTTGATTTGTTTGTTCCTTTTGTTGTTATCATGATGTGTATTCATTGTTATGAATTGACTCAAAAAGTTACCATCAGGGACAATGTTTTGTTGAATAATAATGAAACACTTACAGCTTTCAGAAATTATGAAAAATATGAAAACTTTTACGAAATATTGTATGTTCGATATGGTATACATTTTCAAGGGTTTATTGTTATTAATATTTAATCAGATTAATAATAGTTGTTTACTCCTTTTGATATTTTTTATGTTTAAAAGATTTTTAACTATCACTATTTGTTAATACAACAAACTAAATGTTCAATAGTCAACACATGCATACACAAGCACTCACAACTTGTATTATTCAGATACATACCCTTTCTATTTAACATTGAACTGGTCTTTTATGGAAAAAGTGAAGATGATAGTTTTGAGCAAACGTAAGCATTACTTAACAAAGTGAAAACCTCAAGCAATAATGAGGTTCATTAGTTAATCTCTGAACAAATTAGCCTGTAAGGAAGTACATTGTCATCTCTCATACTGTACTTGGATGCTATTAATAGTAGTGTAGTGATTTTACCCACTTTTTTGAGCCATCATCAAAAAAAGATGAGATGGTAGCGAAATTATTATGAGTATATTTTCCATAGCAAATATAATTATTTGTAGACTCGTTAATGCAGCCACATTGATTTCCGTCCAGGATAAGGCTGGATTTCGGAAACAATTGGATAAATGAATTGAAATGTATACTTCCTACAGATATGTGAGACATTACTGGTAAGATAGATGTGACTTTAATACATTTGATGTCTGAATGAAGAAGCAGGTGTGGTTAATTACACATAATGAACAATGCAGTATCCTGTTGTTTGTCTAGAAGAACCAGATAGTTCTGTATGCCAAACTGAAAACGTGTAGTTTTCTCATTACTTTTTAGAAAAGCTGCAGTGGATTTGTCACGGAGAGTTTACAGCTGTGATTTCATTCCATAAAGCATTCCCCATGAACTTCATTGTACTTCTACGAAGCTTGTAAACTCTTAGATAAATGTATACAAGATGACGTAAGCAATATTCGCCCCTACATCTAAGTCAATGCATTTAAGTCTGAAGGTCATTCGTGTGTTGACCAGGCAGAACTATTTGCCTTGCACTTGTGGTAGTTAAGCAGTCAAAAGTTTTAATGCATATTTTGTTTTACAGTGGGCTATAGCTCGGATTATTTTGTTGTTTTATTTCCTAGATTGTTATGAAAACTACAGTAACCTAAGTAAAAGTCTGATAGAATACTGTAACTGAAAAATATATATTTTTAGCAAGTTTATTTCACTTTATTCTTTTCAATCGCACAGAAAGTACCTGAATTACCAGTTTAGAGGACCTAGCTTTTTCAATACTGATTTAATAAAAAGTGCTACGAATTATTTTATAAGACCTGATATCGTGTGCATTTGTTTCTGCCAAAGGAACCAGGAATACAAGCTCGTAGACTTAGAAAGCTTAATCAATGTAACATTTCACAGCTCTCCTTTAAGTTTACATACTGCATGATCATGCGATTCGGAAAGCATAATCAAGTTTTGTAATGTTCTTCCTGAACAAAATTTTGTGCACTTAAACGAGAACAGCTGGTATCTCTCAAGACTGTCTCCGTTTGTTAAATGACCTTGTGCTTATCCAATAAGAATGCAGTCATGATACAAAATAAATTCGACAAGTGGTGTTCAAGAATGCTGTGTCTGAGTGTAAATAAGTTCTCCTTACACCAGCCCAGGCCTCGGAGTGTTCAGTTTGTGGAATTGCTTTTTTATGGTCTGGGACCGTTGTACTGGTAGCTAGAGAAAGATAATATCGCATTTTTATCATATATCGAACTGGTCTGAAAAATGGCATGGTGTTTTTAACTTTTGAAAAGGTCGGCTTTAAATTATTAAGATTACTGAAATGTTATCAACTTTTGGAATAGGGATATTTTATTCCGAACATGTTCAGGTTTGTGAATAAGAAAGATATAAGGCTGCCGGTCATAAAAGAAAAACAACAAACTATATTTGATTTGGCAGTTTGCCTCTTAATTCGCCAAGACCGCGTGATTGTATTAGATCTACTCTATTTCAAAGCGGAATAAAAAATATCTTGATTTGATTATATTCATTGATGAAACACCTTTGGCTCAGTATTTTTTATTTTCTGTATTGGTGCATTCAAGACAACAATTGGAATTATTTACAATTTCCATTTCTAATACTGTAATTGTCACACATGCAAGATGGACACTAAGGTGAGCGTGTCGCGTATAAAAGTGTGTCTGTGTGGGCCAGGTTGTTCCTGGACTATTGTCCTAGACACGTGTGTTGTTTATGAGGGACTGGCCGTGTGTGTGCTCATTTTCGTAATCAGATTGATTATTGAATTTACAGCAAACTTTGATAATAAAATAATTTATACGAAATATGGTTTTGTATTGAATTAATGTTCAAATTACACTTTTATTTTGAGTATGGCAAGGTCCTCCGTGCCCGAGACGGTAAAGTAGCTGACTTTAACACTCACTTAGCGCCTCACCGCGTGGGTTCGAATCCTCCTCGGGGTCTTCCTCCACCTGTAATTAGCTGGACGTCGCTATATGACTGAAATACTGTCGAAGCGACGGTAAACTCAAATAGTCAAGTCTTTGTGTTGAAGGGGTATACCAATGACTCCAATGTGTCTTTTTTAATTTTATTATACGCTGCCTTAAACTTAATAGAATGCGAAGAAAATGGTAACAGCAAATACAAGTACGAATAAACGTCATTTAGATATAATTTAATCGGAAGATTTAAGATATACATCACTAAAGTTTCCTGTTATACCAAGCTTCTCATGAGCAGAGAAGGATTAGTCTCCGCTTTACGAATTTATCTAAAAGTATTCTGCAAATATTTCAGTATCATACCAGCCTACTAAGTATTAATATTACTTTCATATTGTAATTTTATCAGTATGAGTTATCTCCAGTACATGACCACTAAAATAATTTAATAGCAAAAACTCCAAAGAATTGAATGTTAGACAAAATTTAATAGATAAAATGTTCACAGCGCTGTAAACTTTATCTGAACATGTTCCAATGAACAAGATAATGGCACCTGTATTGATGTCTACACTCTATATCATGAGAAGTTAGTATCAATATGTAGCATGTTTGTATAGGAAGATCACTTTGATACTTGGTAAATATCGCAATATTGATCAATATTCAGTAATCAGTATACGAGAACATTGGAGTTTCAGATAGATGCTACTGATCTGCTGATTCATTCGTAATTAAACCACTTATACAGTGTTGCAACTGTGTTTTAATTCTCTTTTAATCACGGCTGCGACTGATTTAATTTGAGAGGCAATTGCATCTGCATTTTCCAATAATTTCTTTTGACCTATTTGGCGCCTTATGTTCAGAGGCAACATGTTGAAAGTATCAACCTTGATATATATGACTTTGAAAGTCTTACAATCAACATAAAGTTAATGTCTGATAGCTAATTAACATATCAATATGCAAACGTATCAAAATTAAACATTCACCTTAATTGGTATTATAAAACATGCTATAACACGACACTTGATAAAATAAAATATCATGGTAAATTGGTTATTATATTCAAAATAAATTATTTTTATTTAATTATTGCGAATCCATGTGACTTAAGACCGGCGACGGCAACTTTCAAGAAGACAAAAAGTAAATATTTTGTAGACCGATTTGGTATATATATATATATATTGTAAAGTTTATGACAAATTCAGAATAACTCTTGATATCAGGATTTTCTTAGTATTTACAAAAATGTTGATCAACAAGTTCCAGTAGTTATCAAGTAAAATCGGCTAAGAAACATTATTTTTGACGAGACTTGAAATGTTAGTAAGTATAAGACACGTGAAAACGGCACATAGGATATTTTGTATGACAAGTTAACATAAACTCTAGGTTTTCCTACAATAGTTATAGTTCAGAGTCTTCACGAAAAGAAGTCATTTAGGTGGAGCACAGCTTCTAAATCCTGAAGAATGGACCTTTGCAGAAGAATGGACCTCTCCCATTTATGGCTCGGCTAACTGCTCACAAACAGTAGCACAAGCAAAACCATGTTCTTTTGTGTAAACCAGATCATCCATGGACTACCTATCATCCCAAAGTAGCTACTGAATAGCATGTAAGTGAATTTGAATACATCTGTTAACAATGGAAAGGTCCATTCTATGTTTATATCTGTTATTTTAGTGTATAACATATTTTTCGGAACATTCTGAAAAGCGCTCTTAATTATTTAGTGTACAATATGGCTGTCTTTATGAAACAGAAATATGAAATTTGGCAAATTGGTCCGAAAATAGGTTATACACTAAGTAAGCTTAGCAGATATGAAGGTGTACCTTCCTTTAAGGTAATCAATCCATCATTAAATTATGAGCATGGTCCATCAAGTGATCGTAGAATCTTTATGGTAAATGCAAGCTTTCACAAACGTACAGCAAAACAGCCTATAGCATCCAAGTTGATGGATGCTTGCGTCTGCAGTTTTTATAAGCATTTGAAGGACCATGATTATAGTTTAGTTTATAGTTTACGATGGTCGAAAGCAATAAGTTATATGGGACGATAACTCTTTTAAGTGTTTGGGCATTAACAGAGACAGGGGTGCTTACAGGAACAGTCACGTGACATAAACTGACAATCAATAAACAACATACACACATATATTTTCCGTTAATTTCTTTTTTTTTTTACTTACAACAATATTCTACAAGCAGGTAAGCTAAAACGCCAGTCTCTAAGTAATCAATTTGAACAATCTTGAAAAGGAAATAAATTACATATGATTTCAGAATCTATGCATGTTATTTTTTTATGATTAAGTAGACAGACGTCAAACCACGGATTATCGTCAGCCACCCACAGTAAATTTCTTCCACTTAATGTTTGGAGAGTAACACAATCAGCAGCTGTGGGTTATCGGATAAACATGTATGTCTTACTTTTACCAGTGTAATGTATTACTTGATTAGCAGTTGCGTTTGTTTGTTTCTGTCACATCTATGGATACACGAACAAGATAATATTTTATGGTATTATTTGTCGATATCATAATCACTAGTCAATTCATCAGTTCAACAAGGTTTTCAAAACTAGTTTAGATTTATTTATTTTCCATCGGTTGGGAAACAAGTTCTTAAAACTTAAACTAATCCCTATCGAGGGTTTCTGGGTTGGATTAGTACTTTGTGCCTGGGAAGGTCATCGAAATTCCTTGCCCACCAACGCGGCTCGAACCCATGACGATCGGATCCGTAGTCGGGTAGGTAACGCCTTGACTACGGCGCCTTTAAGCTTTTGAAAAATGGTTGCAATATGAAAGAATATCATATCAGGCTCAAATATTGATTATACTCAGCAATTTATAATTAGCATACCCTGCTTGAGGGTCAGGCGAGTATACTTTACTTCTAAATATTTTCGAGAATTCATAATACGTACTGAGAATAGGGCGCTACCATTAGTGAGTTCTGGTACTTGATTAATTAACCGATGTGACATTGTATCTTACAGCCTAGTAATACAATTTTATCGCCATGACAGGCCACTATATTGCAGAATGCGGTAGATACGCAAGCTATCAATGATTGAATGGCTTTAAACACATACCACTGGCATGGTAGTGCCAAGCAGATAAAGTAGTCCTTCATACATTCCTCTCGAGATGCACGGTCTTAAAAACAGCCGTAGAAATAATGGATAAAAAAGATTTACTTTTAATCAACAAGAAATAAATATTATTAAATGTTCTACATCTACTTTACTAAAGACAAATACAGCCATCTAAACAAAAATTGTCAAACACAACAATATTTGAAATCTGTTTACAATTAAAAAAAAAAGTCTTACAAACACGTTTTCTATCTTGAAGTAAAGAGAGCTACATAATATGTCTGCTGCCCCCTCCTGTTGCAGACAAAAATCAGCATATGTTCCACGAGATTAAGTACATGTATAAATTTGAACTTTTTTTTCTACGTTACGTATCTAAATTCCACAATAAAGTGTTAGACAAGTTTATCACGTTAGCAGAGATGTATCACTCCAATGTCGAAGAAGCTAAAGCACGTGTGTAAACAAAATCCTTTAACCAACGACCAGCGTTGCGCGCATTAAACGGACCTCTCTGTGCTTTCAATGGAGGTAGCAAAGGTGGTCGTTGCTAGGTTACATACCGCGGGTGGCCATTTCAAAGGATTTTACATGCAACGATATAAAATCAATCGATAAGAAACCTTAAGTGTGAACTTTACACATGTACAGGTAAATGTTTCTAATTTCACGTTTGAGAAATAATAAAGAACCTAATTAATATATCAATTTAGGACAATTGATTAGTTATTGCAACTAAAATACAACAAACAGAGATCTTTACATATATGTATATATAGCTATAAACAGATGACATCGATTGTTATCTATCTATGTCATTTTTTTAAATTATTAAAGCGTCATCAATCCAAATTATTTAGGCCTACGTATTATTACCTTTTTTTACATGACGCAATCAGAGTTACCTGCCCTTGATATTTCAGTCTACGGGTAGGTCAGACCAATGATGATTATATAGAATGTGCCCCAACAACTTGAATGAACACGTACAACTCTATTTACGTTTGCAATGTTAAATATTTGATTACGGTAGATCTAAAATGACAAAACTATTATTTGCTGTCTTGATGAACAAATTAAAAAAAAAAATAGCGTTGAAGTCAGCAAAATAGTATATCTATGTATGGCACTTAAGTTCAAACCGTGCATGTAAACACAATCAAATAAACAACACATGGATTTCAGAATCTCGATATTTAGATTTCCAATGTCGAGACACCTTATTCTGTAAACGTTTCTGCATCCATTGAAATGATGAAATGGTAACGAGTCGATCGTTTCAGAACAATTCTGGCACACATTTGGGATGCATTCAACGATGGTATCAGGCAGTAAGATTACTTGAAGCTACCTTCCAACTAAATCATATTCTCTCAGTAACATATTGATAACATAAGTCGTTTCACACATACATATAAAAAAGCGCGTGGATCTAGGCACATCGAAGCAATAAAAGCATGGCGTTTACATCCGCAATGCATGAACTGGCAAAGTTTCTCATACGTCTCCAAGGTAGCCATACACAGACTGCTGGGCAAATTGACAAAATTTCCCAGAAAGCACATTTTACACAAACAAAAGGGAGGTACATGCCTTTTCCGCTCTTTGGATCCGTTGATTTCATTAACTCCATCTGGACCTTGTGCAACAGACAGAAAGATTATTGATAATCAGATATTCGCATCTCTATATCACGTGGTCTGAGTTGTTTCCCACGTGATAGGGTTTCTATATTTAGGCGGGGGAGCACTATTACAGCGTCTACCAGGCCATGTCATTGACTTACTTTTCGGTAATGTCCGAGACCGTTCTCCGAGGCTCAGTTTCTGGATAGTCATAGACTCGGAGACCCAATCAGGATGAATTACAAAGAAATCGTTTGAAGAGCCTTTCGGGTGGGTAAACAAGCCCCCATCATAATTATATTTGCCTTTCTCTTTGGCAGATTTTGGCCTGCACGCATGTTGGGGACTACTTTTT